>PVKA01006138.1:40009-85648 GCA_004027165.1 Ctenomys sociabilis | reverse complement strand
TAAGTAAGCAGCTACACTCTTAATTCACTGATAAGAGATATCTGCTAAAATAATATCTGTAAATATAATATCATGTATGCACCTTGTACAATACCAAAACATTATGAAGTTTGCAATGTATTAATTTGTTGAATCTGTATTGTTAAGGTGTCTTGAAACTGTCTGACTGACATTTATAGTTCAATAAAATAAAAAAAATAAAATAAAATGAATAAAAAAAAGATAAAGTGAAAAAACAACAACAACAAAAAAAAAAACAAAATGTCCACTTTCTGGTTCCTATTATCTCTCCTTTATCTTGTTCTTTATTGATATTTTGTATTCTTCATATTAGTGAACCCATATAATATGTAACTCTCTGTTGGACTTACTTTACTTAACATTATAATATCAAGATCCATCCATTTCCTAGAACCAAAAAACATTTCATTCCCTTTCAAATATGAATAATATTCCACTGCGTATATACACTTTTTCTTTACCTATTCATCTTTCCATGGCCACCTGGGCTGTTTCCAGAGATCACTCACTGTGAATTGCATCGCTAGAAACACACATATCTGGGGACTATGCCCAGGACAGGTAGGGCTGAGCCAAATAAAATTTCTATTTTTAGGTTTTTGAGGAATTTCCACACTGATTTCCATAGCAGTTGTACTAGTTTATAGTCCCACCAGCAATCTGAAGTGGTACTTTCCTCCTCACAGCCTCACTGGCTTTTGTTGCCCTGTGTTCTTAATGGGATACAAAGGTAAGGTGGGATCTCAGTGCAGTTGCGCTTTGCAACTGCAGGCTCGTGCCTGAAGATGCTGAACATTTCTTTTATGTGATTATTGGCCACTTGTACTTCTTCCTTTGAACAGTGTCTACTCCATTCAAAACACTGCATGACAAACTACTTAGCAGAAGGAAAAGGTTGGCTACTCCTACATGTAGGTCACAATAAGCAACCGAGGCTTCATAATGCTTATAGCTGTGTTGCTTCACTTCTGACAAATACACTATTTATTAGCACATGAACTATGATTGGGCCATAGCCACACTCATTTGCTCTGATGGACAGGACCACTGCCCCAGTAGCAAAGCTGGATAGGATACAGGAGATGCAGGGTCAGGGACCCAGGTCTGGCCCAGGAAGGACGCCTGGCACAGGAGATTAATGTGACTGAT
The DNA here is from genome assembly GCA_004027165.1 of Ctenomys sociabilis. Lineage (NCBI taxonomy): Eukaryota > Metazoa > Chordata > Mammalia > Rodentia > Ctenomyidae > Ctenomys > Ctenomys sociabilis. Next base: position 84,478 of record PVKA01006138.1, on the reverse strand, counting down.
TGTAGGTCAGGGATAGGTCAAGAATAGCTTGCAAACATACTGCAAAAGGCCTGGCTGAGAAGGTGAATCTTGGCTCCTTGAAAATGATTACAGACTTCTAGCAGGTAGGTATTTGTCTCAGTTACTTTTCACTTGTTGCTGGGACAAAAACCCAGCACTCAAAATGAAGGAAGGAAAGGTTTATTTAGCTCACAGTTTGTGGAAGTTTCCGTCCATACTCCGCTTGCTCCAAGGCAAAGAGCAGCAGCTCGTCACAGAAGAAAACACTGAAGTGCAGTGGAGGAGCAGCAGCTGAGGTGTCCATAAAGCCTCTCTCCCTTCCGTGCAGACTGCGAAGACCCGAGCTCCTCCGAGAACGTGGCAGCGGCTGCTGCTGTGAAGACCCGTGCTCCCCCACGGAAGTGGTGCTGAATCCTTTCTCACCCCCTCTACACATCCTTTTTGGACTCAGTCACTGTGGAGCAGCCCCTCCCTGCCCAACCAAGGTGACTCAGCCAAGCTGACACAATGTCTTAACCACTACAATGGAGTCTGACACTGAGGAGCTACTTGGATAGTGGCTGGCCTTCTCTTCCCCCTTCTTCCCCACTCTCTTCCCTCTCTCCCTCTCCCTCATCTCCTTCTCTTCCCCTCCCCCATCTCTCTCTCCTTCATCTCCCTCCACCCTTCCTATTATAAAGTCTATTTTGTTCTTCCAGCCTTTGTTTTTCAAACTTAAGAGGAATAACTAAAATGATGGAGCCACAGCCAACCGAATGACTGGCCATGATACTACAAACCAATGCTGGCCTTATGAAAGGCAGTTTACCAAGAAGCTTTAGATGCCTTAAAATACACATGCACTGTAACTCCAGAAATTTCATTTTTAGGAATCTATCCTGAGAAAGTCACAAACAATGTGCAAAACACTAACCTAAAAGAAAGCTCATTTTTAGTATCATTCATAGAATTGAAAAGCTTGGGGCTGGGAAGATGACTCAGTAGAATAAACATTTCCCTGGAAAGCACAAGGGTCTGAGTTCAATCCCTGGTTCCACCAAAAAAAAGAAAAGAAAAACTTAAACCCTAGTGTCCAAGAACAATGAACTGATCAAATAAATTAAAATATAAGGGCTTGGTAAGCAACCATTAAAGCCATATTACTAACATGTATAGAAACAGTTTACTAAACAGTGCATAGTGTGTGATACTTTTTAAAAGTATGCTTACACAGATAGACTCATATATAAGCATATGCACCCATCTCCCTATGTTATAAGTGCCCTTTTAGCCCTGCTATTTGTATTCTTGTAAGTTATCTTGTAGATGAATGTAGGTTAATAGGGAAATATGTCAAAATGTATACGTGTGTATGTATGTGTGTATGTGTGTACATACAAAGAACAACAGCTAAGCACAGAAAGTAATGTGGGAGTGTGTTTAGCAAGATACTAGTGGGTGTTCTAGGTGAAGTGAATATGGGATCTTTTTTTCTTTTTTCCTTAAATTTTCAAATCTAATAGAAGTATTTATCATAAGAAAATGTTAATTAAAAATAAAGGTAAAGAAAATAATCCCGAGTAACATCCCAACACAATGATATAAAATTTCTGACCAATATACAACTTTTTAATCATTAGAGGAAGATAGACTAAGCTACACTTCAAGTGTTGTCAGTTTGCTTATATTTCAATAAACTATAAATGTGATACCTGCTGAATTCAGTACACACTGACTTGCCAGTACCTGCTCAGCTGCTTCCTTAGTGAAACAGGACTGTGAAGAAAATGTTACTGAGTGATTCCTTTCCTCGAATTCAGATAGCCATCCAAGATACATGACATATCTGAAAAAGAAACTGGGACTAATTCAAGGCAACTCATGTAAAATTGCTAAACTAGGAGGCAGAGCTGCTGGGGGACACAGGGCTTCAGAGAAGGAAAGGATAATTATGCAAGGAAGGATCAGGCAGATGTTCACACACAAAACGGCCCAGGGGTGGGGTGGGGAGGGGCAGAAGGGGGAGATGCATCATCTCAGGTGGAGGGGTGACAGGGAGAATTTCAGAGACAGTAGGAGGTCTGCTTGGCTCAGGCAAGATCATTGTTGAAAGCCTCAAGTAGTAAGGACAATTTAGGGAGGATTTTAAATGCTAGAGTCAGGAATCTGAACAATGATGTTCTTGAATTTTTTTTTTTTTAAGCTTTGAATCTAAACAAAGAGTTGAGCAGGATTAAAATGCAGTAACTCAAGCATTATTCATCTAGAAACTACCTGAAATAGTAAATAGAAGCAAAAAGAACTGACTAAGAGCACTTAAACAAGCCCCCAAACCTACTCTAAAATATGTTTGTGGGAACAGGGTAATGGTTATCCTTCCAGCAGAAAGCAAGCTTCTGGAATCCCAAGGAAGTGGCAGGAGATAAATGAGCTCCACAAACGAGAAGTCTGCACTGATAAATGGAACCAAGAAATTTAGGCAAACCGAATAACAGAAAGCGTCTTTCATTCCCCAGTGTGGGAGTTCTATAATGAGTGAAATTCATTATCTTAAACTTTTGGCTATGATGTGTAATTGTTAACCTCTGCTGTTTTGGTTCAAAGCTCCCTTCACTAAAATATATTGTTTGCCGTCAAAGCTGATGTGGATTAGGAGTTGAGTGTGTGCCCTCCTTTTAGGTAATATTAATATACCAAAATCAATAACATGCCATAGCTTTCAGAAGTAGTAATAAAACACCCTAAAATATTCCCAGAATATGCCTATAAATTATTTGTTCAATGTACTTATGTTAAAAAGGTTGTCAGTTACAATGCTCTAGAAGACCCTAAAATTACAAGCCATCGTATTTGTATTTGATAAAGCTCTTGCTGTTTTGGGTCACAGGGGGTTATGCTATGGGGAAAAAATCATTATTTTTTCCTAATAAATAAATTACTTGCCTATATTTCATGTATCACTCAAGCCAGCCAGTATTGAAGGCTTAAATAATAAATAACAAATAGCTCTATTCATTTATTAATCATGATATATCACTTGTGTGTGAGTGTGTGTGTGTGTGTGTGTGTGTGTGTGTGTGTGAGTGTGTGTGTGTGTGTGGCATGTGTGTAATGTGTGTGTCTTAAGGGTGAGTTTTCTTTTAGTCTCTTTTGGGTGACAGAATGAACAGGGGTCACCAGAAATAGTACCACTAGTCATTCTTCTAGGCTTATTAACATTTTACTAAGTTAAGGAAATTGACTAGTGCTAAGAAAAGACCTTTAGGCCTGACCTTGTTGTGAAGACTATACTGGGGTAACATTCTGGAAAGACAGAAATATATAAAGAATTTAACCTGAGACTCACTGACAGCCCCCTCACCATCCTGTATAACTAACTTTATTTTTACCCCTTAGGTGGCATCGGGGAATGAACCCAAGGCCTCCACCCTAAGCTACACCTCCAGGCCTTCTATTAATTTGTTTGAGACAAGGTCTTTCTCAGTCCCTAAGCCACTGTGGTGGATTAACTGATGGCTCACTTGTAAAGCCCAGCTAAACTGAATCAGCGCAGTGCTGGGTATGGAGGGCCCACCTGAGGACTGCTGCCAGCAGCATAAAAGGGAAGAGGGTGGGCTGCAGCTTCTTCTGGAGAAGCTTGTCATGTGGGTTTTCCTGATATGACCTGATAGACTCTCTCCTCTTCCCTTCTACTTAGGAAAAGATGAAAGGAGTGAGCAAACCAAGTCTGTTTTAGAGAAATTTCTGTCACCAAGAGTTAGGTTTAATTAACTGACCCCACTACTGTGTCAGTCTCTACAATATTGCCATAGAGTTGTCCTCACAATTACCTAGTGTTTGTCTGACTTGAAGCAAAAGGGGCAGTTTGGCCAAGAACACCCATTCCTATGAAAACTTAGACAAGAAATAGATTATACTTCACTGTGTTCCACAACCTGGACCAAGGAAACAGCAGGAGCTTTCAGGAAGTTACTGTTGACACCAGGCCAGAGTGAAAGCAGTGAATCCTGAGACAGATGGATCCTCCTGTGCTTTCTTTCCTTCTCTGTGTACCTAGGGCAAGCACGAGGCTCAGCAGAAGCTCTGAAGATACACACATATTTAAAAGGACGTAAGTTTCAGGACTACTTTCTCATCATAAATTGCATAGTTCTTTCCACATTACTTAGCTCCAGGGTAAAGGATCTTTCGCCTCTGAAAGTACATGTGAAAACTCTGCCTGCTCCACTGCCCTCATTAACTGGGTCTTGGAATGTTGAGTGGAAGAGTTTGGTTCTGCCCATTGTTCAGAGCCTGTGCCCAACTTCTTCATGCCCTGGCTAAATCGCTCCTCATTCTTCGGTCTCTTCTTTATGTGACCCTCATCACTACAGTGGCATGGAGCAGGGCACAGCAGGCTACTACACCATGAGCTTTGTTTAAAGAACAGGGTCAGCTCCTTGCTGTGAACAGGTTTTACTCTGTGGAAGCAGGTTCATGTTTATCTTTCAAGCTCTAGCAACAAACTCTGGATTGCCAACATGTGCTGCACAGCTGCTGCTGTGCCTGATTTATGAACAAATCTGCATAGAATTGTGTTGGATTTTTTTCTCCCCCTGGTCAATTTTTTTCTTTAAATAAAATGGCTTATCCCCGGCTGCATAGAGGCCTCAATTCTAAAGTCGTATAATTTTATGGACAAGGGGTGGGACAGGATTGTGGGGAGTTCTTTTGTAAGGCACCTGAACTCATTAAAATCCTAAATTCCATAATTTTACACTAACATGTGCTACAACTGAACAACCTAATTGCTTAAGGTCTTTATGAGAACCGCAAATGGAGCAGGAAAACCAGGGAACAGGTGGGAAGGCCACACTTGTTTTTGCAGCCACTTCTGTGAAGAAGTGGTAAACAAAAGAGAACTAGATGAACTGGTGTTGTAAGATACCTGAGTCTCCATGAAGGTCTGAACAACACCCAGAGTTGTGGTGGTCATGGCATACATTAAAAAGAAGAAAGTCCTAAAACTAGACAACTCTTGTGATATTTTTCAGTGTTGTTAGCTATCATATCTCTTGCTATGTATTAATAAATTCCTAAAGGTTGAAACTTAAAACCCTCACACACACACACATACACACACACACACATACACACACACACACACACACACACATATACACACACACACACACACACACACACACACACAAATAGAAATGGTTTGGATGCCAAAGAATCAACTTTAATCTTTAGTCTGTCTTAGGAAATGTCCTTACTACCTATTTCCCAGATTAGCCTTTTCATCCTTTTGGTTCATCATCTTACCTTCCACACAAAGGAAGTTTGTCCATTTGCAGGGTGTTATATAATTCTGTGATTGTGGGGAAGAGCCCAGAATATGCAGTAAGATTACCAACATATTTTCCTTAATACTAATTAATAGCAAACACTAGGACAATCAAGCCTTAGTTGTCAAAAATCATTCTCAGGATGGACCACTAACTTCCTGCTTTCTTCAGTTAAAATGATCATCCTTCAAAAGTTCAACCATTCAGTCAAGACTCCAGAACCTTTCCTCCTATAGATTGTTGTTAGATCATAAGCCTAAATAGCCATGAGATAGAAGAAAACCAAGTTGATGAGACCTAGAAATCTACTAAGTTGAGAAGTTGGAAAAAATCAAAGGATAAGGTTAAGTTGGTAAGTTGGAAAGTTGCATCAGTCAGCATTCCCATGGCTGAACACAATACCAGTCACCTACAGTTTAAAGGAAGAGAGATTTTATTTGATTAGTGGTTTAAGGAGATTCAGTCCATGCTCAGTAGGCTCCAAGGTAGAAATCTCTTTGCAGAAGGCAAGGTAGGGCAAAGAATACTGGGAAACAGAGAATAGTGCCAGAGAAGGATGGGCAAGGGTCCATGTACAGTACCTAAGGCCTTTATGACCCACCCAAGAGACACATCCAGAAGCTTGCTTCACTAATCTAGTGTTTTTTAATCTATTGAAGCTGACCTATCATCACAAAAATCCATATAGGTTAGGAATCGAAGCCATGAGTGAAAGTTATTCAGAAAGGGTCACAAAGTCTAATAATGTCAATGCTTAAGGATGATTGGATGAATGGATGATGGATGGATAGATGGATGGATGGATGGATGGATGGATGGATGGATGGATGAGTGTATGCATGGATGGTACATGGAAGAGAAGTCAATTATAACAGTTGATGGATTGGAACTCAAGAATAACAGTTCTATAAGTAGGAAAAATAAGGGGTTCTTGGGTCCCTCAAACGTGTAATGGGGGGGTTGATAACATTGCTAAGAAGTTCTGTACCCCAGCTAAAAGACAATGATGACTTACTAGAAATCTGGTAAGGCCTAGAATTATACATAAGCCCTTATTCTCTAAGGTAGCTTTCTAGCGACAGCTCCTCGACCTGGCTAAACCTTTAGCTATGCAAAAGTATTTAAAACAATACTAACTTCTTCAGAAATAGGCAGAAAAAAGACCTCCCTCTTCCTAAACCTGAGGGATGTTTGTTTAATCTTCTGCAAAGGGCTTATATCTCATATCAGGAATTTGCTGTTTTGCATAAAACTCTGACAAAATGGAGGCCAGAGAGACATCTATAGGAGAAAAGCAGTCCATTGTGGGCCCAATAATTAAGATTTGATGTAGGGGAAAGAAAGATAGACTAGGAGTCTGGCTTTCAGCCTTGCTAATTCCAAAATTAGGCCCAAAATATCAAATAGGGCAACTGTTTTGGTTTAGCTCCACTCCCACTTTTTCCTCCCATGACTGTTCTTAGAATCTGTTCCTTTCCTCACTGGGTATCCAACACTCCTCACCACTGAGGAGCACTCAGCATTACACACACTTGCCAGGAAACATTGTGCATCCATACCATCGAATCCTCATGACAACCTGCTGAGGCAGACCCCATAACTATCATCACTTAGCAGATGAGGGAATGGAGGCTCAAAGACACTTTGGATGGCAACTCACTTTGCTGATGCTGGTATTTCACAAATCCTTGGTCATCCTTGTACACACTTCTTCCTCACAGATCTAGCTCTCAATAGCTGAGGCTTTCCCTTTAGCCTGCCAGGTTTCTATTACCCAGCTGCTCTCTTGTGCCATAAAAAATGGTAATGAGTATAAAAGTACTTCATAAACTCATAGCAACCCAGACAAATGTGAAATCTTATTTGAGGGCATGGATTTCTGCTTCTGTCTGGTTTCACACTTTTTCTTTCCTTGTTTCCTAAATTTTACCTGAAATTCAGACTCCGTTCCAGGCTAGCCCCATGCATTCACAATGTGCCTTCAAGCTCTCAGTCCTAGTTTCCTTCAAATTTAGAAATGACCTGAGGTCACTGCTGTGCTAGACTCAGGAGTGACTGTGCTGCCCTACTGATAAAAATCTTGATGAAACATCCTCTCTCCTAGGACCCTGTGGCTCTTCTGCCCCATGTCCTTCCCAGTGATGTCCATTGCCCTTCAAATTGGTCTCATACCTACTCCTTTAAAACTTGAAATCATCTTTCTATCATTTACCTCACCAATAAAAATTTCTGAGTCTTAGGAAAACAGCCACCTGTTTCATCATTTACCATATTAGTGACACTGAGCAGCTTACATCATATTACCTCATTTAATCCTCATAATTTACCTCTGTGGTTTACAAAGAAATGTAATGTCTGTCTGGTGGATGCTGGATCAAGTTGAAGAATACATCCAACATGCACATGCTCACAAGCCAAGCGAAAACTTAAATCAGATCTTCTGTGTTGCCAAAACAGGTATACTCCTAGCTAGTGTGCTGTGTTAAGAAATCATTATTCCTGACTTTATTCTCCAAAATGAATGAAGGCTTTCAAATTCTTACAGGTTTACCAGGCATCTCCTATAAATTTTGGACTCTGAACTCCTGAGTCAAGTATATTCCCAGCGGGAAAATACATTGGAACAGTCTGTGCCTATTTTTGTGCCACCTGCTGACTTGATTTAATGTCCTACAAAAGAATCTCTGAAATCCCATGTCCAACGCCCTGCGGGGACTGTCAGAGATTACAGAATGGAAGGGCTTGATGCATCTTAAAGATGGGCATGAACCAAGTTGCTCTGTATAAAGAAGTCACATTGCTGTGCTCCGTGTTTTGTTTTACTTTTCAGTCAATGGAGTTCATCTGCTTCCTGGACAAACTGACATAATTGGACTCCAAATGTCTCCCTTTTGATACCTTTGTGCCTTTTTCCTAACTTCTGATCCCCAGTGAATTCTCTTTAAAAAGAGATTTTTAACAAAATCCACTTGTGTGCATTGGCACTTCAGAATGGGCATCAGTTTAGCTAACACTGAGTGGGTGCTTCTGGTCTGCTGAGAAAATAACCCTGCTCTGTTATTTTAACTTCATTAAGTCTTGCTTTTCCTCACTGTCACAAGTATCTAATGAAATAATATGAGTAGATTATGTAGCCAAGGCTGTGGCTTTCAGACTTTAGCATATATCCAAGACACCTAAAGGCTTGTTAGAGCACCAATGGTCGGGCGCTATTGCTAAACCTTCTGGTTCAGTAGGCTGGCAAGCAGCCTGAGGCTAGCAAGATCCCAAGGAGTCCTGATCTCCTTAGTTCTGAGGCCACACACTGACGAGGACCACTGGGCTAAAAAACTCACATAATTTTATCCAAATTAAGCATGCAGAAGACTGACAGGAAGGACTGGTAAGAATCAAAATTCCTGTGAGCTAGGAGCCCCAGGGTGGGGATGACCACTTTCCTATGAGCCTTCTGTCTCTGTGGATGGAGTGCCAGAGCATGGAAATTACTTACCAAACAAAGACTGGCTTCCACAGGTAGATGAGATGAACACCCAGATACTAAAGCAAAATAAAACACAAAATGGTGTGTGTGTGTGTGTGTGTGTGTGTGCCTATGTACATGTGTGTGTTAAACATGTTAAAGATTAAGCAAAAGAGAAAATGGAAGACTTGCACTTCCATCATGACCAAAGGGAAACAATACAGGAAATTAAAAGGGAAAACAGAGAAGAAAAGAATCTCTTCCTGGTCCTAAATGGCCCTGGAGTTCAGGATGGAGCTTCTGTGAAGGGGCCACTTTACTGTTACCGGGTCAGCATATTTGTGTCCCTGTTCATGACATTCCCTAGAACCCAGAAGGGGGGAAGATTCAGCCAAGATCATGGTTCTGGTGTTAGTAAATATGTGTTCTTCCTCCTTTGGAGAAAGGAGCTCATGAAAAGCAATGCAGAAGGAGAAAAAGGAAGGGATGGAGGAGCGTGAGATGGCAAAGAGTGCATAAAAGTCTGCTATGTTTTCCATAAGAAAAAAATGTGATGTTATATAGTAGACATCATTGCCTTGAATATAAAACAAACAAGCGGAAGAAACAAATACAGAGCTCTGAGAAATACTCCACACCCATCTCCTAGCCAGTTGTCAGTGGCAGCAATCTAAGGATTTCACCTTTTAAGGGGCCGTGAAACTTCTGAGTGAGGCACAGGTAGTTTCCTGGCTCCCTTTATTCCAATTCCTTCTAATTTAAAATTTATAATGAATGCGAGCAATAATCAGTTTGTAAATACTGTTTTTAAGTTCACTAGAGCCTTGCAAGATATTCCTTCTAGGTAACAAGTATGTGGCTCATTACGCTCTCATTAGCAAGATAGAAATAAAGATGCAAAAAAGAAGAAGAAAGAAAAGGGGAGGAAAAAGCCCCCTCTAAAGATATTGTTGGAGTCTAATTGCCTGCAAGGAATTCTTAATAATGTTTACTAATGCCTTTTCAGCCTTGCCAATTTTATAATGCTCATTCCAGATTCCAGGTGTGACGTCTATAGTCCCTGCTGTGATCCTAGCTAGTGAGTTTAGCTCCCGGAATAAAGACTTGAGAAAGTTTTTAGCCCCATCTTATGTCCCCAGAATGCAATCACATCCACCGGGCTTAAAACCAAATTTGAAGTTTGCACATTTTCATTTAAAATTACATCTCGGATCAGACAACCCCTGCCATATTATTTACTTAGAGAGGACAGCCCTGCCATGGAAAGAGAGGCTACACGAGTGACCACATTACCCTTAAAGAGGCTGAGGGTGCTTTCCCTTTCAGAAGCCCTGGCTGAAGCAGATTGTTCTATCTGAAACACAGACACCTTGCTTTTAGTCCTCCCTGGTGTCCTAGAAATCTAAAAACAAACAAAAATGTTTTGCAGAAATAAAGACTCTATACCAAATATTAGCTTCTTCAATCTCACCATAGTGAAAACAAAAACCGACAACAGAGCTCAATAAAATACTATGGTAGTCTTATCATTTTTCCTTCTAAACAAGTTATTTAGGTAGAGGGTTTTTTTAGAAGACATTCATTGGCTCTTGCAAGACCTTTACATGTTAGGAAACAAAGGCAGGTAAATTTGCACAATCACTGCACGTTATAGATCATGTCTCTTGGAGATTTGTCTTCCACATTCCTCACTCCATCCTACCCCAACCCCAAAGCCCTGCACTTACTAAATTACCTTTGTGTCTCTTCTTTCACCTTCTGGAGTAGCCAGAATGAACCCCTAGGGTATGGGGGCAGGGCTGAGCTGTGAATCTCTTATTTTGGTACTTCATGTTGAAGAGGAGCAAGTTCAAAATGGATTTACTCCATTTCCTTATGCTAGGAATTCTTTTCCCTTATAATTTTAGAATGAAAAGAGAGAAAGGGAAGGAGAGTTCCATCAAACTCCTTTGCAATGCTAATGTTTAAAAGGAAACTTGGAGAATTCATTTGTTTGTAAGAGTCTGCTGTTGATTACATAGGGAAACCAAGCAGAGAACTGCAAACAAATTCCCCCAACAAGGTCCATAAAACAGATTGAAAACATAAAAGAACCCATCTTGTCTAAACCAGAAAGACAAAACCAGGCCCTGTGCCAAATCTGAAGTCCACTGCTGGGACAAGCCAAGCCTCTTGACTGGTGAGCAAAAACTCTTTTAGCTTAGCACCATGGGAGAGACATGAGCTGGTCCTCCAGGGTTCTGGATTCTTCACCCACTGGCTGTGTGATGTTAGGCAAGATTAGTTAGCCTCTCTGAGTCTCAGATTGGGCACCTATATAACAAAGCGGTTGAACCTGAAGGTAAGTGAATTATGATGTTTTAGTTGGACGCTGGCTCCACTGCTTTCTGGCTGTAGACAAGGTACTTAGCCAGGTGCACCCCAATTTTTTAATGTATTTGGTGCAAGGTCTCACTATGCAGCTCAAACTCATAGAGATCCTCCTGTTTCAGCCTCCCCACTTCTGCTATTATAGATATGCACCACCATACCTGATCTTCGTGGTCAGCAGGGCATGCCTGTGGTGAGGCTAGCACTGCATGTGATACCAAGGATGGATCCTGGGTCCTTGCACTTGCCCTAGGCAGGTACTTAGACTGGTGAGCTATCTTGGCAGCCCAGCCACATTTTTCTATGTATGTATGTATGTATGTATGTATTCGATACAGGGTCTCACTAGGCAGTGCAGAATCATAGCGACCCTCCTTTTACAGCCTCCCCAGCTGTGAGATTACAGGCATGCACCACAACATTTTATTTTGGGGCTACCACAGTGCACCCCTGGTTCCTGGCCCGCACAACATGCTTCACAGGGGATATAACTCTGGTCCCTGCACGTGCCAGGCAGGTGCCTAGAACACTCAGCTATCTCCCCAGCCCTATACCACAACTTTTCTTTCCTATTCCTATTCCTTAGCTGATGGGCATTTGAGTTGTTTCAAAGATTTAGCTATTGCAAATTGAGCTGCTACACACATGGCTGCCCATATATCACTGTGCTTTGACATTTTCAGCTCTCCTGGAAAAACCCCCAGGAGAGGCATATCTAGGTTGAACAAGACCTCTGACCCTAGGTTTTCAGAAATCTCCACACGGATTTCCATAGTGGTTGTATCACTCTCTGCTCCCACTCACAGTGGAGAAGCATTCCTTTTTCCCACAGCCCCTCCCAAATTTGTTAATGATTGATTTCTTGACGATCACCATCCTTTCTGGAGTGAGACGAAATCTCAGCTTTGTCTTAATTTGCATTAAATTAATTTAATTCTGAAACGACCAATGATGTTGAGTATGTTTTCATGTCCTTTGCACTATTTTTCTCTGAGAAGTGTGTATTCATCTCAGATGCCCAATTTTTCTAACTGGTTCTTTGAATTTTGGGGACTGATTTTTCTAATGCTTTACATGTTCTACCTAAAAGAACTTTGTATGAAGAACAGTTGGCTAAAATTTTTTCCCAATTCATTGATTTTCTTTTTACCATATGGGTGACTTCTTTTGATGTGCAGCAACTTTTTAAAAGATTAGATCCCCTTTGTTGATTCTTTGAAGTATTTCTCATACAATTTTGGTTTTGTTCATGAATACTCTGTGTACCTATATCTTCAATGTTTTTAACTACTTTCTCTTCCAATAGATTTTATATTTCTCTTTTAATGTTTATATCTATTAATCTGAGCAATAAATTTGATGATGAAAATATACAATGAAACATCCATAGTTAAATTTTAAAATAAATAAATATTTGATCCATTTTGACATTAGTGCATGATGATGAATGTGGGTCTAATTTTAGTCTGTGGCAAGCGGACTAAAGTTTTTCCAGTGCCAATTATTAAAGAATCTATCACTTTTCCAGAGAATATGTTTGCCCCTATGTCAAAGATAATGTGGCTGAATGTGTTGTAATTGTGTCCACACTTTCTAATCTGTTCCATTGATTCTCAGGTCTAGTTTTTTGCCAATACCAATGCTGATTTTATCACAGTAGTTTTGTAGTATAATTTCAAGTCAGGGTTTGTAATGCCTCTTCCCTTTCCTTTGCTGCCTAGGATTGTTTTTGCTATTCTAGGTCTCTTCTAGTTTCAGATAATTTTAGGAAAGTGTTCTATACATCTGTGAGATATGCTAATGGTATTTTAAACACAATTACTTTGAATCTATATAACAATTTTGGGAGTTCAGGCATTTTCATAATGTTAAGATCTTCCAGTTCTCTTCTAGTTCCAGATAATTTTAGGAAAGTGTTCTATAGATCTGTGAGATATGCTAATGGTATTTTAAACACAATTACTTTGAATCTATATAACAATTTTGGGAGTTCAGGCATTTTCATAATGTTAAGATCTTCCTATCCATGAACAAGGAATATCTTTCCATTTTCTGAAATGCCTTTTTATCTCTTTTTATAAAGTACAATAATTTTCCTTGTATAGATCTTTCACTACCTTTTTTGGAAGCTATGGTACTGAATTTGGCTACTAAATCTACAAGTATCTTGGTGGATTTTTTGAAGTCTTTTATATAGAATATCATGCCATCTGTCAGTAATGATAATTTCACTTCTTATCTTATGCTTATTTCTTTTCTCTCTCTTGTCTAATGGCTCTGGCTAATGTATCCTGAACTTATTGAATTGGAGTGGTGACAGTGGACATCTTTGTCTTGTTCCTAATTTTAAAGTGAAGACATTCAGTTTTCTTCCATTTAGTATGCTATTATCTGTTGGTTTGTCATAGATGGGCTTTATCATGTTGAGGTAAAGACCACCTATTCCAATTTTCTGTCAGGTTGATATCATGAATGAGTATTGGATTTTATCAAAAAAATTTTCTGCATCTATTAAGATGATCACATGATTTTGCCTTTAGCTGTGCCAATGTAGTATGTTCCATTTGTTGTTTTGCATATATTAAACTATCCCTATATTCCTGGGATGAAAGCACTTGGTCATGAGTTATAATCTTCTTGATGGTTTGCTGCATTTTACTGGGGTTTTTTGAATCTATGTCTGTTGTGAGATTGGCCTGAGACTCTCTTTTTTGGTTGGATTTTTCTCTCCTTTTGGTCTCAGACCAATACTTGCCTCCAGGAAAAAGTTTAGAAGAACTGTCTCCCTTTCAATTTCATTGAAGTGCTTGCGAAGAATTAGCATTAAATTTTCTTCGAATTTCTTATGGAACTCAACTGTGGATACATGAGGATCTGTGCTTTTATTTCATTGTAAGTTTTTGTTGTATTTTCAATTTCATTAAATGATATTGGATTACTCAGAATTTTCATATCTTCTTGAATCAGCTTTGGTAATTTATGTGTACCTAGGAATATATCCATTTGTCCTGTGTTTTTAATTCTATGAGACAAATTTCCCTCACTATTGTATTAATTTGAATTTTATTTATTTCTTCCTTTTTTTGAGAAGTTGCTGAGGGGTTTGTCAATTTTATTTATGCTTTCAAAGAAACAACTCTTCATTAATTCTTTATATTGTTTTCTCTGACTCAGTTACATTAGTTTTTCCACTAATCTTTATAAGTTCCTACCTTCTTTGGTCTTTGGGCTTGACTTGCTCATTTTTTTCTAGAAGCTTATAGTGAAGCATTAGGTATTTTATTTGTGCTTATCTGTTTGCCTGATGTATTTACCACTACATATTTCCCTCTTAGAATTGATTTTATGGGGTCCCGCAAGTTCTGGCTCCTTTTTTATCTAAGATATTATTTCTGATCTGATTTCTTCTATCACCTGATGGAGTTGTTTCTTTATTTCAGTTGTTATCATTTCAGAAATTTCAGGTTTGTGACTTCCAAGCTCTTCTATGTTTTTGTCTCCTGGACTTGTTCTCAGTGGGCTGAGGTCTGAGATTGCTTTTGACTCCTTTGTTTTGTCATTTTTGAAGCTTCTAGTATTCACGCAGACTCCGTAGGAGTATAGGGAGTATGTCAGCAAAGCGCCTTTGACAGTGGGAGAGGGGCCTAGCAGGGTTAGTGTCCAAGGTTCAGTGTTCATTCCAAGATTTGCGGGAGGGGAAGCCATATGTTAACAAGGCTTTAGTGATAGTATGGAGTGCCGGTAGGGCTCACCAAGCTTCCTGCAATGGTTGTGGGGTGGGCCACAGCTCATTGAGACTCCTGAGACCTTTCTATGGCTTTTTTAATGTTGAAAAATATAAAACTATGACTTTCAATGTGTGAAGGTTGACAAAATATCAATGATCATTTGATCTAATAGTTATTATTGTGCAATTTGAGCACTTTGTTGGTGGGCTAGCAATATTTGTAGAGATAACAAAATAAACATATAGACCTTCACAAATTACTACTCATTATGTCTATAAATATTTTCTTGCCTTAATTTTAACAGAATTTATAATTATGTTATTGTGAACAAAATATTCACGATTTGTATTATAGTGGTAGTAATAATCTAATACATTGCAATGTAATTTTATCAAGATATAGCATATTTAAATCAATTCTCATCAAACATTTTAATTAATCCAGCTATAAAATCAAAGTGTTTAAATTTATTTTATTCTTACAAAGAAAAACTTTTTTTCTAAAATAGTCAAATTAGTTATTGAAAGACAGATAAATTACAGTAAGTGCCAAGGTTTTAGATCAATTCTTTTAATAAAGGTTAAATTTAATTTAAATGTTTTTTAACTATAAGTGACTAAATAATTTCATAAAAATAAAACTAGTCATAATCTTAGTTTGAAAGATCAACCAGTTGCAAATGAAAAGGAGTCAGTACATTTCACACTTTCTACCGCTAGATAAATAGAATTTAAAATATATATATATACAAATTTAAGAGTAAGATGAATTATACCATTGCAAAATGTTCCTCAATCACTATGTGTGAATAAACTCAGGAGAACTTAAGAATCACAATTTTGTAAAGAAAAGAAAAGCATGGAAATGGCTGGTCGACACATTCACTGCTTATTTTTGAACCATGGTGATGAACCTGAGGTGATGAGGTATTTTGGCTCACAGTTTCAGAGAGCTTGTTGCATGGCAAGTATCCTCCATTACTTCATAGCAGCCAGAATGACCACTGCAGAAGAGTGAGGCAAAGGAAAGTTGCTCATATCATGATAAGAAGAAGAAGGGATGGAACCCTAAGGAAGGGGCCAGTGAGACAGTATCATCATAAGGCCACTACCCCATTCCTATTTACATTCATTTCAATTGGGCCCCACATTCTAAGTTTCCAACAACTCCTGATAATACTATCAAATTATGATCTCTTCAATGAATTAATCCATTGATAAAATTAGATCCTTTATATTCCAGTCACCTTCCAAAAGCCCTACCTCTGAACACATGATACACTTGCGGGACATTTGAGATCTAAACTATAGCAGCACCGTGATAAAGTAATATCAGGTCATGTCAAACTATTTTGCTATATGAGATATAAAATGAAGAATTTATGAAGCTAATTTGTCTTTCCACTTTCCTTCATTCACTCAAATCCTTCTGGTATTCCGAGGCGGTATTCTGTTTCCGAGGTCAGCAGCACCACAACCTCAATAAAGCCTTTGAAGCATTTACTTGAGAACACAGGGCAAGAAAATGGAAGTGCTGATCAGGGCGTTAAGAATAGTCACAAAAGGCTAGCAATATAGCTCAGTGGACTAAGCACTTGCTCAGGTAAGTGCAGGGGCCAGGGTTCCATCAGGCAACAGCCCCACCCCTGGGCACGTTGAGCCTGCGATGAAATAGGGATGGTGGGCACAGGCCTGCAATCTCAGCACTAGGGAGGAAGAAATCAGGAGGATCACTATGAGTCCAAGCTGCATAGTGAGACCCTGCACAAGCACACACACACACACACACACACACACACACACCAACAACAACAACAGCAACTTAAAAAAAATAGTCACTAGATTGGATTTTAGGGGTATGGGTTACTGTATTTACCCAGAGTACTGAGTTATAAGTACTGTGGTGGAGGCCCAGGAGTTTGTTTTCAAACAGTTATTCCTTCCATGATTGGGACTTTATAAGACTCTTGTCATGGTGTAAAGTCAATACTCCCAAAAATGTCCTATACACTCTAGCTCCTGAGAACCTGGGAACCATCCCATGTCCATCCCATCTCCTGTCACTCCCTCCCTCTATCTGAAAGTTGCCTTCTTGCAGTGTCTCAATTACCATCCCCATGCCTGTCACTGCAGTGGATTTGCGGTCTCTGTCTAAGATGTCTTCTTCCAGATCTTAGTGTGAGTCACAGCCTCAGGGCTGTAACTGACTCTCAGTGTTCCCAACAAATTCAGGGGCCATATTTGATGAAAAGGAAAAAGCTCTACTGAATGCTGTCTCAAAAGAGAACAGGAGGCCTCATTTGCCACAAATCACCTGTCATTGTATCCAAGGGAACAGAGGGGAGAGGGAATGTGATGAGGCGACCACTAGCTCCAGCTTTGCTTCAGCCCTCTTAGCCCTTATCCATACTGTCTTCCTGTGTTTACAGAACTTGACCCTGACCTCTCCCTGGGACCAACACATGCTCATTATGTCCAATGATCTGGGCTGAGGAGAGGAAAGAGCAGCAGTTGTGCCCTAGGCCTGAAGCAATTTGGAGAAGACACTTGTCTCTCAAGAAAAAAATTCTAACTTTAAAGGTATCATTTTGTACTGCCAGCTACACAGTTATACTATATCCCTTACTTCTTTTCTCCTTTCCTCCATCCCACTTATTTCCTTTTAGAAGTATCTTTCCCTTTCACAACGTCTATTGTAATTTTTTTATCTTATTTACCCTTTCAAGTTCTTATACTAATAAGACAATACAATGTTTACACATGTAAGACTAATTTATTTTAGTTATGACTATGGTCTCTAGTTGCATTCATTTACCTATAAAGCCACAAATTCATCTTTTTTATAGATGAGTAATACTCTATTGTTTAAATACACCGCACCTTTTTTGTCCTTTCCTCAGTTGATGAGTATTTGGGTTGTTTCAAAGATTTATCTATTGCAAACTGCACAGATATAAACATGGGTGCACATATATCACTGCGGTAATGTCTCTAATTCTTTGGGGAAAAAATACCTAGAAGGGCAATAGCTAGGTAAAATGGGATATCTGATGCTAGCTTTCTGAGAACATTCCACACTGATATCCACAGTGGTTGTACCACATTACCCTGCAACTAATAGTGGAAAAGTGTTCTTTTCCCATGCAGCCCCTCATTTGTTATTCATTGACTTCTTGATGACAGCCATTTTTTTTCTTGATTGCAACAGAATATCAGTGTTGTTTTAATGTGCATTTCTCAAATGACCAATGATGTTGAACATTTTTTCATATCTTTATCTGCCATTTATATTTCTTCATCTGAGAAGTATGTATTCATCTCAGGTGCCCATTTTTTGATCATGTCTTTTAATTTTTTTTAATTCTTAATATGCTCCATATAGAAGGCCTTTGTCTGAGGGACATTTGGCTCATTTTTTTTCCAAATTTATGGGTTTAAAAAAAACAAATTTGTGGGTTTTCCTTTCACTCTGTTAGAGATCCAAGTTGTTGATTTTTTGGAGTGTTTCCCCTGCAGTTTGGCTTCTGTTCATGAACACTTTATCTACCCCTATGTCTTCAAATTTTCACCTAATTTCTCCTCCAGTAAATTAAGTGTTTCTGTATTAGTATTTAGATCTTTGATCCATTTTGATTTTAGTTTAGTACATGGTGATAAACATGGGTATACCTTTAGTCTTTGGCAGGTGGAAAGCCAGTTCATCCAGCACTATTTATTAAAGAGACTATCATTCTTTCAGTGAACATGTTTGGCCACTTTGCCAAATATAAGGTTACTGATTGTGTTTGTACTTCTATGTGCATCTTTTAATTGTTCCATTCATTGTCAGGTCTGTTTTCTTGTGAGTACCATGCTGATTTTATCACAGCAGTTTTGTAGTTTAATTCAAGTCAGGAATTTTGATGTCTTCTGTCTTGCCTTTGTTACTCAGGATTTCTCTTGCTATTCTAAGTTCCTTCTGGTTCCAGATGAATTTTAGGAATGTTTTCTATAGATCTGTGAGGTATGCTATTTGTATTTTGATCAGGATTGCACCGCATCTGTATAAAAACTTCAAAATGATGCTGATTTTCATAGTTCTGTACCTTCCTGTCCATGAGCAAGGATCATCTTTCCATTTTCTGAAATCCTTTTTTTTTTTTTTTACAAAGTGCTGTAATTTTCAATGTATACCTCTTTTACTTCCTTTGTTAGACTGATTCTCTTCTATCTCATTTTTGTGTATAGGAATGTTATTGATTTTTCAGTATTGACTTTTCATCCAGCTACACTACTAAATTGGCTGATCAAATCTAGAAGGTTTTTGTCTTGTTCCTGACTTTAAAGTGAAGGCTTTCAGTTTTTGTCCACTTAGTAAGATGCTGGCCATTGGTTTAACATTGATGGCTTTTATCAGATTAAGGAAAAGACCATACATTCTAATTTTCTGTAGGGTTATTATCATGAATAAATGTTGGACTTTGTCAAAAACCTTTTCTGCATCTATGGATATGATCATGTGATTTTTGTCTTTGGTTCTGTTGATGTGGTATACTACAGTTATTGATGTGAATATATTGAATCATCCCTGAATTTTGGGATGAATCCACTTGGTCATGTGATTATTTGCTGCATTGTTTATTAGTGTCTTATTGAGGATTTTATGTCTATGTCTATTAGGGAGATTGGCCTATAGTTCTTTTCTTTTTTTAATGTATTTGGTACAGGATCTCACTATGCAGCACAGACTCATAGTGATCTTCCTATTTTCAGCCTCCCCAGCACTGGGATTACACTTATGTGCCAGCATGCTTGAACTAGGTTAACAGCTCAGTGTGTCTGAAGCAGAGCCAGTGTGGCATTTGGTACCAGGGGTTAATCCCCGGTCCCTGCACTTGCCTAAGCATGCATTTCATCTGCTGAGCTATCTCTCCATCTCTTCTTTGTTGCTTAGGTCTTTTCCTCACTTTAGTATCAGGTTAATACTTGCTTCCAGGAATGAGTTGGAGAATTGCTTCCGTTTCTATTTCAGGAAAGAGTTTGAGGAGTATTGGTATATAATCTTCTCTAAATTTCTCATAGAATTCAACTGTGAATCAGTGAGGATCTAGGCTTTTCTTTGTTGCTAAGTTTTTAATTATGTTTTCAATTTCATTGACTGATATTGGGTTACTTAGAATTTTCATATCTTCTTCAATCAGCTTTGCTACTTCATATTCTGTCCACTTCTTCTGCTTTGCATCCTATGTGAGCAAAGATTTTCAAAGCAGATGTACACAGTCTTCTGAATTGTCTTGCAAATTACCCACCCCAGGGCAGGTGCAGCATCTACATGACAAGAAGCCATGCCATGACTTCATGAGGCTTTGGGGTGACAGTTAGACACACACCATAACATGAAGTTTCATAGTTTTGTAGTGATTTCACCCTTTTCATTTCTTATTGCATTAATTTTTCTTTCTCTTTTTTTTTTTTTGATAAGGCCTAGGGGTTTATCAATTTTATTTATGTTTCAAAGAACCAACTCTTTGATTCATTAATTCCTTATATTGTTTCCTTAGTCTCAATTACATTAGTTTTTCCTCTAATCTTTATAATTTCCTGCCTTCTTTGGTCTTTGGGCTTGACTTACTCTTTTCTAGAAGCTCATAGTGCAGCATTAGGTCTTTTATTTGTGTTCATTCTGTTTTCCTGATGTGAGAATTTACTACTACATATTTCCCTCTGAGAACTGATTTCATTGGGTCCCACAAGTTCTGGTAACTGATATTTACTTTTTATGTTGATTCAGATATTGTTTACTTTTGTCTTTGATTTAATCTATGGCCCATTGATTGTTCAGGAGGGTGTAATTTAATTTCCATGTGTTTATGGAGTTTTTTGTGGTTTCTTTGTCAATAATTTCCAGTTTCATTGCACAATGATCAGATAATATACATGAGATAATTTCAGTTTCTGTGAAGTTACTTAAGCATGCTCTATATGGTAGTATATGGTCTATTTCGAGGAATAGTCCATGTGCAGTTGAGAAAAATGTATATTCTAATGTTGTTTAGTGGAACGTTTTGTAATGTTCTACCAAGTCCATTTGTTCACAAGTTTTGTTTAGTTCTGTTATTTCTTTGCTGGTTTTTGATCTACTTGATCTATCTTTTTGTGACAATGGGTGTTAAGTTCTCCTATTACAATTATGTTATGCTTATTTATTTTTCATATTTAATATTTGTCTTATATAATTATCTTTGTCATGCTGTTTTCTGATTGTTTGTTCCCTACTTTCCAACTCTATTTAATTGCTTGCCCTGCTTCGTGGTTTCATTCTGTTGCTGTGCTTGGAATTTTGGTCCTTTTTTTTCTCTTTATAGAATATATTTTAATATATTCGTACAGTTGGTTTGGTTGTCATGAACTTTTTCTCTTCTCTGTTGCAGAAATATCTTACTTCCTCATTAATTTTGAAAGATAATTCTGCAGGGTTCATCAATCTGTGTTGGAAGTTGTTGTCTTTCAGGACTTGAAATACTTCACTCCAAGTTCTTCTTGACTTGATGGTTGTGTTGAGAAGTCTGCTGTAATTCTGATGGGCTCTCTTTTATATGTGTGATAGTTTGGAGTTTTTTGCAAGATAAAACAATACTATATAGGACATATTTTATGAGATTATTTATAACCACCCAAAGAATCTCATACAAACAGTACAGAAAATCTAGCTACACACTAAAAACCAAAAACTCCAGCTGAGGGACTGGATCCTATAGTAGTGTCTTGCATGCATCCAGCTGAAGACCTACAGCTCATAACAATGCTTCCCACAAGTCCAATTGAATGCCTAGAACCTTTGACAATGTCTCATGGAGGCTGACTTCATAGGTCTGCACTGGAAAGGCTCAAAGGTCAGTGATGGAAGCTAGAAAGTCTATACCAGTAGGATGAAGGATCATTGCTAGCAGTCTGAGGGATCTGAACAGGAGGTAAGAAGCAATGCTCAAGATAAAAACCAGAGCTACCCCAAAAGTACCATAGCCATCCTGAGCAACAGTGAAGTCCTGAGCTTCTCCATGGATAAGGAAAGATGAGTTTCCATACAGAATACCAATATGATAAGCCTTTCCATGAGTCTGAGCAGTGTATCATCTTCCCCTCTGGATCCAGGAAGCGATGCTCAAGATGAGGACCAGAGCTTCCCCAGGGTGAACTGTAGCCATTCTCAGCAACAATGAGGTACCAAGCTCTTCCTCCAACAACAACAGCCACATTTAACAGGAAAGCCAGCATTCCAAGGTCCTCCTGGAAAATAGCCCAAGAGAACTCGCAGCTTCCAACAGCTCCTACAGATCCTCTAAATAGCTTCCCTAACAGCTTCTCCAGTTTTGTTTGTTATGCTGCTGGTAACAATCCTCAGGTGAGCTTCCCATACCTTGCACCACAGTAGTTCAATTCAACTGGGTGTAAAAAGCTGATCACCAGTTAGTAATCTATTGCAATATGTGATCTGTTTCTTTTCTCTAACAGCTTTTAGTTGTTTGTTCTTATGATATTTCTAGGATCTTAATTATTATATGTCTGGGTATAGAGTTATTTTGTTTAAGGCTAATTGGACTTTTCTCTATGCCTCACTTAACTGAATGTCAGATTCTTTTTCCATGACTGGGAAACTTCCTGCTTCTATTTCTGTAAACAATCTTTTTATGTCATTTGTGTTGACTCCTGCTATTTTTTGACACCAAGCAGTCCTACATTGTTTTTTCTTTCCATCATCTTGCAGTTGTTGAATTATTATTTCCTGGTTTCTTATTCTCTTTAAGAGATCTTTCTTTCATGATTGCTAGTTGCAATGCTGTCTTCAAGGTTTCAAAGTCTCTCTTCCATTTTGTTCAATTTTGCCAAATTTTGGTGGAATTTTTAATTTCCTGGATATCTCTTTGCTTCTGTGTCATGCATTTGAATTCATTCCTATATTGTTTATTCAATTTTCCATCATTTTCCTATGCTCCTCTATTTTTTATCAATATCTTCTTTAGTTACCCTGAGCATTTCTTTCATTATGGTTGTAATTTCTTACTTTTTTTTTAACTAAGAGATTATTTCTAATCTAATTTCCTCCTTATCTTCCAAGAGTTGTCTTTACTTCAGCTTCTCTATCATCTTCTATCATTTCAGAAATTTCAAGTGTGCAACTTCCAGTTTCTTGTATGTCAATGTCTCCTAGATATATTTTGCGTGGGCTGGAGGTCCGATTCCTTTCTGCTCCTTCATCTTGATATTTTCTATTTCATTAAATGTTCTTTGTTTTGTTTCCTGTGATGATGCTTGTGAGTTTTGATAATAGATGGCTGTATCACTCGTATCAAGGCTCTCTAAGAAAAGTCTGTTTTTCAGGGATATCACCTTTATGTAGAAAGTACCCTCCCAACTGAGAGTGGAAATTTTGGTTTCTGTTTGGCTCTATCCTCAATCTTCTGGTGGAGAGCTATGGTGTGATTATTACCTCAGAGCTTGCCATTGTTGTTACACAAGGTATAACAATCAATTCCAATAAATGTGACATCCTAGCTACAGTAGTAAAATTAGCAGTAAGGACAGCAGCAAGCATGATTTAGTTACTGACAAACTGTGGTAATTACTACTTTTGTACTTTAGACTATAGGAGCAAAGCCTATAGTATGTAACAGAGCTCATCATAAGTAAGGAGCTTGTATGCAAAGTGTTTTCTCTTGTTAGAGTGGATTTACTGTGTGTTCCTCTGGATGAGCCAGTTTCCCTGTCCCACACACTTTACAAACTGGCTACCTGTCCCACAGAGTAGAGTATGAGCCAAGCACCCGGGTTCCTCAGGATGGAGGATACCATGATGGAGAGGGGTGGTGGATGGGGTGTCTCCCCTCCCTTGTCACTCACCAAGGCTCTTAGATGTCTCCCTGGATAGAGTTCTAGCTTCTTACATATTTTAGAACAGCAAAACTATAACAGGTATGGGTTTGATCTATTGTCCTCAAATGAGGGTCAGAAGATAGAGTGATGACAGTATATCAAAGTTATAGGAAAAGTGTAAAAGGCAGTACCTATACCTTCTAGATACCAGTTGGCTTTTGCAAGAGATCCCTGCTCACAGAAGCTATCACTATTGGATCCAGTTATGAGATTCCCTGTACCCTCTCTTTCTATCCCACATCCCTCGCAGTTGTCAGAAACTTGAGGCCAGCTTCTTGATACTCTATATTCCCTTTTCTTTTCATACTACTTAGTGGCAAGTTGATCATATGTGAAGCGTTTTTTAGTATTTGTGGCATTGTGTCTCATTTAATCATTAACATTGACTTCAAAGCAACTTCCATTATTGTCCACAGTTTAGAGATGAAGAAGGTGAGATTCAGAAAGATAACCTTTGTTCAAGACTAGCAAGTAGCCTAACTAAGTTCCTAATACTTTTGTCTTTCTTTCTGAAGCCCTTGAGCTTAGCCACTGTGCCTTGTCACTCTTCTACCTCTTAGACTTTTCAGTTTGACCAGTCCATTGGGTACCTTATAATACAGTTCTACGGTAAGTTCTCAGGGGGGACACAAAAATTTTAAAAGAGCTCATGTCTTTTTTTGTGTGTGTGTGGTATCAGGGATCAAACTTGGGACCTTGTGCTTGCCAGGGAAGCACTTATTCTAGTGAGCTATCTCCCATGTCTTTAAGTAGGTTTGCTTTAAAAAAGAGACACAATTTTTATGTATCAAAACAAGCTTTGGAATATGAGTTCCTAGCAAAATAAATGGCATAAGTGTAGTATCCTAGAAATACAGAAAAAGAAAAGGTACTGGGAATTGACCCTACAGCATATGGCAATCCAGTAGGACACAGCTCTCTGTGTGCAGAGATACACATGGCGATGATGTTTCCATTGTATGTGTGCCACAGCATGTCCTGGTATATAGAGAGCCCTTCCTGGTCCTCAACTTGGTTCAAGAAGTTTATGTTTGTAATCCCATGAAATGTTACTGGAATTCTAGTGAGTTAATTCCAATCTACTAGCTCCAGTGTAATCCATGGCAAGAATAAAGATACTAAGGCATATTCCAACCATGATGATCTGGAGCAAAGACCTCAACTCAAGGGTTAACCCAGGTTTTATATATCCATGAAGAGAGAAGTGGCTTGAAGATGAGTGATTGTGAGAATGGTGAGAAGTAGGTGTGTGCCAAGAGCTGAGCTAGGTAGGAGGCCTGCATTTACCTCTGCAATATTCAGAGATAAGGATGTGGAAAAACAGTAACCTGCATTAGAAAGTTGAGATGGTAGCTAATGTTTTGGGGTTGGTGGTTCAGCTCTGATGTGTAACTTTTCAGGCCCCAGGAAGTCATATCCTCTACCTGAAGGTTTGATCCCAGCTGACAGTGTGGAGCATTGGCTCTTCATCTGGTCTTGGGCTGGCTCACACTAGGGAGCAGCAGGTGAGCGTTCTGTGGAAACATAGCTGCGGTCTTCAAAGACTGCCACCAGCATCTTGGCTAGACTGGTACACATTGCTTAAAGCCATTTTAAGGGATCAGGAAAAGTCCTAGACAGCTCTATATATAACAATATATGGAAACAGGGTCAGGCACAGCCAAAATGGAGACAACTGCTTCTTTTTCAAGGAGAGTCTCCCACGTGGTCCTCCACATTGGTATCTTACCATGCACAGGAAATGTGCTGGTGCTGGAAAGATAGTGCTTTGCAGGAAAGTTTTATGCTCAGGGCAGGACCAGATCCAGGCTCTATAGGGAATTGGAGATTACCTTCTAGGCTCCAAAAATCCTGTTAGAAAAAAAAAAAAAACATATTAAGTATTCTTTCTTTTCTACTCAGAGTAGAATGTTTTGTAATCAAGAACCACTAAACAGGCCTAGGAGAGGCTCCATTTAGTACCAGGTCAGATTTGAACAGAAGCTCTCACCTGTGACTTACCACAAGGCAATCTTGGCTTTAGCATATGAGCCCTGGGTACCTAGGCAAAATGATTTAATCCCTCCAGACTTCAGTTTCTTCAATTATAGAATAGAGAGAATAACCCTTATCCTGTATAGTGAGGGGCAAGTAATGATTAAATGAGATAAGACCTAAAATGCTAGGATGTATGTGCAACCCCAAAACTATCCTCTCTTTTCTTTCTCCATTTCCTTTAGAAAATGGTTTCTTGCTTTCTAAGCTAGGAAGTATGAAGAATTATGGTCTGATTTCTTTTCTCAGACTATAAACTCTAGCTATATGCAATGGTTCATGCTTGTAATTCTTGCTATTCAGGAGCATAAAGCAGGAAGATCACCTGATATCAAAAGTTCAAAACAAGCCTGGGAAGGATGGTAAGAAATTCCCCTCAAAAACAAAGTTGTAACTTAACTGGATTTTCACACTCCTGCTGGGTGATTTCTAATATCTGATTTCCTCAGCATTGGCCCACACACACAAGTGTTCAAACATAGCACCCACTCCCCCTCCCGCCCACTGACATCTACCTTTTTCCTCGCTTCAGAACTCCAGATCCCTTACTTGAGGTAAGAACCCATGCTGAGTGACTTATACCCATTTAAGCCCACATGGCAGTATCATTTTAACAAGGAAATCCCCTGATTTCTTCTGTAATAATCAGAGCCCTCTTTGGGATAAATGACTTGGCTATCAGCTTTATATATTATCCATTTGGGAACTGGATTATTGCTTCATAAAATGGTACTGCATAGCACTAGCATCCTTTAAATACATTACACAGAGGGAGAAAAATGTTCTTTTTCACTATTGCTCTCCAGCATAATCCTGAACTCTTTGGGTACCTGGGCACTTCAGGGACCTGAGTCCTTCACATATTTTCTGATTTCCAATACTTCGAGGATAGCAAAAATCACTTCAGTTGGCATGATCTCCTGTCTGTGCACCTCTTTTCAAAAGGACAGGTTCGTTTCCATTTAACATGGGACCTCAGGACCCTCAGGAAATTGTTCTCATCTTTATGCCAACATTTACCTACCTGAAATCATTATTTGTTTAGTATTCTTTCATGCACATACTCCACATATTTAATGCAAGAACTAAATTTCCTTATAGGTGACATAATTGTCTAAAAAGGCACCTATGAAAATAATTCATTCTTATTACAAATATCAGCACTTCCTTCCTGAAATATGCATTATTGTATGTTACTATATTTTTGTCTACAATAATACAATTGCCCTGAGAAGGCATCCAGGTTAAAATGGAATGAATTGTAGTACAGATTAAATAACAGTTGCCTTCAATTGATTGTACATTAGCTGGTGGAATATGGAGCTTCAATATTCTCTTCACTTTTGTATAACTTTGAAGTTTTTTTATTTTATTTTTTTAAAGCTGTATTATCTTTTTGTTGTTCTTGTTGTTGTTTTATTTATTACAGTGTCTCACTACACATCACAGACTCTTTTTTTTTCGGGGGGGGTCAACTCAGCCCGTCCTGGGGGAGGGGCTGACACAGCATGTGGTGCTGGGGATCGAACCGCGGTCCCTGAGAGCTTGCCTAAGCTTGCCAAAGCAGGCGCTTTAGACCGCTGAGCTATCTTGCCAGCCCTTGAAGTTTTTTTTAAAAATCCATTACCCTGTGTTGTAGTGAGGAGCTTACAAAGGAATATATTCAATAGAAGACACATAATTTATAGCATTGTTTTACAGTAGTCACCCAAAAAGCCAATGCAGAAGCATGTAGGAGACTTTTCCATGAACTAGAAACCCTGAAGCGCTAGCTGAGTGCCTGGATCTCATGGCAATGTCCTCCATGAGTCCATCTGGAGGCCAAGCGCCCACAGCAATGTCCCATGCAAATCTGTACCAAGGATCTGCACTAGGAAGGCCAAAAAGTCAGAGGTAGAAGCTGGAAGGTCTGCACCAGCCAGATGAAGGATATGTGCCAACAGGCTGAGGGAGCTGCACCAGAGCCAGGAAGTGATGCTCAAGACAAGGACCAGAGCTCCTCCAAGGAGAATTTCAGCCATCTTCAGTGACAGTAAGGAGCCAAACTCCTCTAGAGATGAGAACAGCCAAGTTCATATCAGGAAAACCACGACAACAATTTCCTCCAGGAGAACCAACAGCACACCATCTTCCTCTCTAGTTCTCCTTTTATGCTGTTGGCAACAATCCCCATGTGGGCCTCCCACACTCAGCACCACACTGATTCAGTGCAACTGGGTGTCACAAGGTGACCATTAGTCAATCCATCACATACTGGGAGGGACACTGGATCAGTTGAATTTAAATTTTAATATTAACTAATTTACCAAATTGTATAGGCTCCTTCAAAAAAGTTAATCAATCAATGGGGAAACAAAGATAAAAATGTACAACTAACTTTCTAAGATTTCCCTTTTTCAGTGCAAATGTGAGTTAGGAAAAATGGCTTCATATGAACTGAATAAAGACTGGAAGAAAGGAACATCAAGAAGAGTTCAAATACAATGTATGTATGCCTGAAAAAATGGTAAATAGTAAACTTACTTTCAATTATTATCATAAACTCCCATCAAATATACTCTCTCCCATGAAAAGCACTTACTTATTACTCATGCCACTTTCTGAAGCAATTCTAGGAGGCCTAATTTGTGAGTGTCTTCAGTTGTACTACTATGGCTTCCTCGATGCCCTGAATCAATTCAAAACATTTAACTTTCACGGTTATTTTAACTGTGGGAAGGAGCCAAAAGTCAGCGCCAGAAGCGCTGAGCAAGGTGGATAAGGACACGCAGTAGTGTTTCGGGGAAGCTGCCTTTCCTTGGGTGGCACTCAACAGAAGCATTCACTGCACTACTTACCACACCTTCCAAAGACACTCAGGAAAGAGGACTTTAGAGCTCCTTCAGAAAGTGCCAAGAGGGATAAGAAGAATATGTTTAACTGAGTTGATTTATTTTAATGGGGCTTAATGCTGAACACATGAATGGACACAGAAAATGTGAGATAGATAGATAGATAGATAGATAGATAGATAGATAGATAGATAGATAGATGTATATGTATATATAGATGAATATTATGCATAAAGAATGAAATCATCATTGAGGACAGGAAAATGGGTTGATCTTGACACTATAATGGTAAGTGAAACAAGCCAGACACAGAATGTTAAATATTCCATGATTTCATTTATACACAAAAATTAAAACATAAATAAATAAAAGAGTTAAAAACAGAGAGATGATAGGAAACAATAAGGCAGATTTGTTGGAGATGTAAAGAGAACTGATGATTAAAATTGGTCAAGATGTATCACATATATATCCCAATTCCCCAATATGATCATAAAAATTACATATTGTAAGTAAATTAGTTAATGAATTTATCCCCTCCTTGTCTACTCAATGTACTCAGGACAAAGCCCTGAATCCCTAGAATGACCTGGCCAGCCTTGTGTGTCTGATCCTCTCTCTTTCTAGCTTTGTTTAGTTCTCTTTCCTTATTCTATTATTTTCTACCTGCATATGCAAAAAAGAAAAAAAAAAAAAAAAGAGAAACTATAAGAGACACTTCCTGGTCCTTGTCTCAGTCCAAGAAAACAATATTTGTAATCCCAAAGTTACGTTATTGGAATCCCATCAAGTTGATTCCAATCTACCACTTTCCATGCAACCCACAATGAAAATGAGGACACTAAATTGTATTTTTAATCATCGGGGAGTCAAGGGGCTCTAAGTCCTACCATGACATGGCTTTCTGGAACCAAGAGAGCAACCCACGGCCTCACCCGGGTTTTATTCAGTGCGGGGGAGTGGTTTGAGGAGGATTGACTGAGAATTGTGGGAAGTAAGTGACTACTGTGAGCTGGGCTAGGTGGGTGACCTACATTTGCCTCTGCCATATGCAGAGAGGATATGCAGACAGAGTAATCTGCATTGTATAGTATTTAATGTTTTGAGAAGTCTAGGGCTTCAGCTTTGATGTAGTCTTTCAAGCCCCAGGAAGTCAGAGCCTCTCTCTTGAGGATGGATCCCAGCTGGCAGCATGGAGCATTAGGTCTACCATCCTGTCTCCACCCAGCTCACATTAAGGAGCAGCAGGCTTACCAGGGAAACACGCATGCAACCTTCAAAAACTATCACCAGCACCTCAGCTAGACCAATACACATTGCTTAAGGCCAATTGAAGGATAAACAGAAGTCCTAGTCAGCTCTGTACATAACAAAATGAGGAAATAGGATCTGACTCAGCCAAAATGGAGACAGTCACTCTTCTTTCAAGGAGAGCTGCTCAGGTGGTCCCCCACAAGAAACCACTAACATTTTTATAGTGGCTATCTTTAGATCACTGATGTATGGGTAATTTATGTATTTCTTAATGCTGTCTTTCAGTTTCTAAATTTAAAAATTAAATCAACATTACACATTCATTATCTAATTTTCTAAGTTGCCTTCAAAAGTGTGTGAAGAGAAGAAATTTGAGAAGTCGGTTTTGTCTGTAATATCTGAGGCTTCTGTAAGAACAGGGCCCACAGAGCTGGACCAAATAAATGTCCCAGTAACAAGCAAACCCAGAGAAGTCTTAGAAACAAACCTAAAATTTGGGAGCAAGTGACATAAAACTAAAGGAAAGGTAACATGTAACATCTATTCTTTCAAAGAGCATGTGGAAAAAAAGAAACAAAGTAGTGATTTAAGAAGGAGTTAGAGTCAACATATTTTCACAATTTTTGGTTTTGTTTAAATGTGTGCATAAGTGTGTGTGTGTGTGTGTGTGTGTGTGCACGCGCATGAGTGTGCATGCACTCAAGCACAGGGGATTAAACACACAGCCTCATGCTTTCTAGGCAGCATTGTACCACTGACATATATCTCCAGTCAAACACATAAACAATAGCAGAATTCTCTACCTAAAGGCAGAGACACATGTCCACTCTTGATTAAGACATCAGAAGACAAACAGGCATCCAGACAAACAGGACTGGGCAGCATCAGGGATGACAAACTGCAAAACATGATACTCAACCCCCCCCCCCCAGGTTACAGGGTCCTGCTTTCAGTTCATGAAGGGAGCAGCCATCCGCATTGCCTGTTGCAAGTTCAGCCCACCTGGAAAACGTCCTCAGCATGTTAACATTAAGTTCTAGGCTTGTCCCAACAGCCTTGTTCCTGGCAATAAAATTTGTTATCAATCTAGCCTGGCTAGGTGAGAATTTCCAGGTTCCCAGTGCTGCCAGCCAGAGACCCAGAGAGCAAAAGTGAGGCACTCCGGTGATTGAGAATCTCTACTGCGCCCCCAGGAGCCCTACAACTCCACAGAAACCCTGCTCCCCAGCCTGCCAAGTAAGTGAGAACTTTTGAGACTTACTCAGCCTGGTCCACCTCAGCCTGGTCCCCTGAGTGTGTGGGAGAACTTCTGGCTTCCCCACGCCTCCAGCGGTGAGTGCCCCCTAGAGCTCCCACCCTCCAAGACCTCCAAGCCAATGAGAACTTCTATGACTCTCTGATCAAACCCAGTCTGGCCCGCTCCTCAGAGCCCCCATCCACAAGCCCACAGAGGAAATGAGAAACTTTGTGACGCTTTCAGCCCCCAATCCAACACAGCATGGCCCTGTGAGTGTGTGGGAGAGCTGTATGGGAGTACTTTGAAGCTCCTTGGTCCTCCAGGGGCCAGGGCACAACAGAGGAGAACCACAGGCTCACAGTTTCGCCAGAAGGGCAGCAGCAAAAAGGAGCTGAACACAACAGCTGGAGCAAGGCCAGGCATACCTGGATAAAGTCAATATTAATAGACTGGCACCCAAATCTCATTAGGTGCTAAGGTTATAACTGCACCAAAGCTCTACACCAAAGGTCAGAGGCCACTGCGATACAAAATGACAAAGACAAGGAGCAAAGCGCAATCTCAGGCCTCAAGCCCACCAGCTCAGCTGAAATGAATGACTTAACAGAGGCAGAACAAAGAAACAATAGCAGAAAGGTATAGAGGAACTCAGACCACAATTAACACCTGAAATAAAAATTTTTGAATACATAGCATCTGGATAATGAATTGAATCCAGAAACGTGTGGGAGAAACCCAATGCTGAACCAGAACTAGTGCAAAGAACACTAGTTCAGGTGAAACATGTGAAATAACAGTGTCTCAAGCAAAGAAACAACAGCAAAAACTTAAAGAGGAACTCAGAGCAGAAATAATTTCTGAAATAAGAAAAGAAATCTTTAAAATCATAGCATCTGAAGTAGAAAATCAAATATGGAAATATATGGAGCACACCAATTTGGAAAACGCTCTGCAATAAAAGAATTAGTAGGTACCTCTAAAGAAGTCATTGACAAAAAAAAAAAAAAGAGGAGATTAGAAATATGATGGATTCCTGGAATGAGCAAAACAGAAAATAAATAGATCGCATGAAACAGAGTCAAAGAGATATAGAAGAACGAAAAATCTCAAACATGACTCTACAAAACAATTTGAGTGAAAGCAAAGACAGAGTTTCAGATCTTGAAGATGCTGGTGCAGCTAGTGAAAAGGTGAGAAAGGATCTCTTAAAAACAATAAGGATTCAGGAAAATATAATCTATCACCTACAACATGATGCCAAGATGAATAATGTGAGGTTAATTGGCAGTAAAAAGAAAGAAAGAATCAATACAAATCATATAAAAAGAACATGGGCAGAAGTAATCGCAGAAAACTCCCCAAATATGAGGAAACAATCTAACATTCAGATAAACGAAGCATACAGAACACCAAATAAGTTCAATCCACATAAAAACACACCAAGACATATAATAGTCAAGATCCCAGAAATCCAACACAAGAATAATATACTGAAAGCTCCTAGAGAGAAGAAGCAGATCACATTCAAAGGAAAACGCATCAGAATTACAGCCGACTTCTCTACACAAACCATGAAGGCAAGGAGAGCATAGACCAGAGTTTTTTAAGGCCTGTATGAAACACAATTTCCAGCCGAGACTATTATACCCCGCAAAACTCTCTTTCAAGTTTGATGGAGAAGTGAAATGCTTCCATGACAAAAAATAGCTAAAGAATTTCATGATAACAAAGCCATCCCTACACAAGCTACAGAAAGATGTTCCAGAAAGGGACCACAATGACTAGAACTCTATTAATGAGAATGGAAGGAACCCACTACATGGTGCAAACAATAAAACACAGGACAAAAAGGAGTAAACAACGGAAGGTAAATAACATGACAATCGTAAGTCAACACATTTCAATTATAGCCATCAACGTAAATGGACTGAATTCACCAATTAAGAGAATTAGACTGGCACAGTGGATAAGGAAACAAAACTCAACAATATGCTGTATACAAGAAACATATTTAACTCAAAAAGACATTCATAGGCTTAAAGAACAAGGATAGAAAACAATACTACATGACCCAACACCTCAGAAAAAATCAGAGATAAAAATTCTGTTCTCACACAGACTCAACTTCAAACCAAGAAAGAGCAAACGACACAAAGAAGGCCACTATATACTGGTTAGGGGAAAAATTCAAGAGGAAGGAGTAACAATCATAAATATCTATGCACCAAACACAGAAGCACCGAACTATATAACACAAATCTTAATGGACATGAAAATCTAATATCCATGATCACAATCTTCACAGGAGACCTTAACATACCCTTATTTCAAAAAGATAAGTCAACCAGAAAAAAAATTAGCAAAGAAGTAGTAGAACTGAACCAGAACTTGGAGCAAATGGACCTGGTGGAAATATACAGAGTGTTGCACCTGACCACAGTTCAATGCACATTTCTTTCAGCTGCACATGGGTCATTTTCTAAAATAGACCACATAATGGTCCATAGTTCATGCTTAAGTATATGCAAGAAAACAGAAATTACCCCATACATATTATCCGACCACAGTTCAATGAAACTGGAAATAAATGACAAAAGAAACCAGAAAAACACACTAAATTCATGGAAATTAAACAACATCCTACTCAGCAACCAATGGGTCACAGAAGAAATTAAACAACAAATTCAACAATATGTACAATTCAATGAAAATTCAACCAGAACTTACTGGAATTTATGAGATGCAATAAAATCACCTGTCATAGGGAAAATCATAGTTATAAGTGCATACATTACGAAAACAGAACAGGAACAAATAAATACCCCAATGTTGCACCTCCAACATCTAGAAAAGGAAGAGCAAACCAAACATAGAGCTCAAATACAGGAAGAAAGCATAAAGATTACAGTACAAATTAATTCAATTGAGATGAAGAAATCAGTTCAGAGAATCAAAAAATGAAAAAGCTGGTTCTTTCAAAGATGAAATAAAATCAATAAGGCCCTAGCTAACCTCATCAAAAAGAGCAAAGAAAAAATTCAAGTACAAGCAATTAGGAATGAAAAGAGTGAAATCACCACAGACCCACTGGAAATTCAGATTATCAACAGATACTCCGAGAATCTTTATGCTCACAGAGCAGAAGACATAGAAGAAATGGACAGATTCCTCAAAAGGTAGAAATTACCAAAACTGAATCAAGAAGATAGAACAACTCTCAATAACCCAATAACAGCCAATGAGATATGAAACATAGTAAAAAGCCTGCCGACAAAGAAAAGCCCCGGTCCTGATGGATTTAGAGCTGAATTCTGCAAGAAATTTATAGAAGATATAATCCTTGTACTCCTCAAACTTTCAATGAAATTGAAAAGGAAGCAGTCCTCCCAGAATCATTTCTGGAAGTATTATACTGATTCCAAAACCAAGGAAAGACACAACAAAAAAAGAGAACTACAGGCCAATCTCCCTCATGAACATAGATGCAATAATCCTCAATAAAATCATAGCAAATAGAATACAGCAAATCATCAAGAAAATCATACATCATGACCAGGTAGGATTCATCCCAAGGATGCAAGGATGGCTCAATATTAGAAAATCTATAAATGTAATACACTATATTAATGAACTGAAATCTAAAAACCACATGATCATCTCAATTGATGCAGAAAAAGCTTTTGACAAAGTCCAACACTCATTCATGTTGAAAGTTCCACAGAAAATTGGAACAGAAGGCCTCTAACTCAGTTTTATAAAAGCAATCTATGACAACCCAATGGCTAATATAATTGTAAACAGGAAAAACTGAAATCTTTTACTCTTAGATCTGGTACAAGACAAGGATGTCCTCTACCACCCCTCCTATTCAATATAGTTTTGGAATCATTAGCTATAGGCATTGGAAAAGAGGGAGAAATAAAAGGAGTAAGAATAGGTAAAGAAGTTAAATTATCACTATTTGCACATGACATGCTACTTTACTTGGAAGATCCAAAGAACTCCACCAAGAAGCTACTAGAATTAATAAAAAAAATTCAGTAGGATAGCAGGATACGAAGTCAATACTCAAAAATGAATAGCATTCCTCTACACAAATAATAAACACAATGGGAGGGAAACTATAGAAACAAGACCTTTTACAATAGCACCACAGAAAATGAAATACCTTGGAATTCGTTTAACCAAAGAAGTCAAAAATCTTTTAACAGAAAATTACAGTACCCTAAGAAAAGAGATTGTACAAGATTTCAGAAAATGGAAAGATATTCCCTGCTCCTGGATAGGAAGAACCAACATCGTAAGATGGCCATACTCCCAAAATTGTTCTACAGATTTAACCAACTCCCTATCAAACTGCCACCAACATACCCCCCAGACCTAGATAAATTGTTCCTAAAATTTGTTTGGAACCAGAAAAGACCTAGAATAGCAAAGGCAATCATGACCAACAAACACAAGGCAGGAGGCATCACAATTCCTGATTTGAAATTATACTACAAAGATATTGTGATAAAATCAACATGGTATTGGCAACAAAACAGATATGAGGATCAATGGAATAGATTAGAAGATGCAGAGGCCTCTATGAACACACTCAACCTCCTGATCTTTGACAAAAGGGCCAAACATGCTTACTGGAGGAAAGATTGCCCCTTTAACAAAAGGTGCTGTAAAAACTGGCTTTCTACATGCCAAAAACTAAAACTTGACTCAGGTGTATCACCATGCACTAAGCTAAAGTCAAAATGGACTAAAGATCTAAACATTACAACAGAGACACTCAATCTCCTGGAAGAGTAAGTAGGAGGAACTCTTGAAGACATAGGGGTAGGCAAAGAGTTCGTGAACAAACATGTATTTGCATGGGAAACACTTGAAAGAATTAATAACTGGGACCAACTCTTATTGAGATTTTGCACATCAAAAGAAATTATCAAAAAAGTGAAAAGATAACCCCCAATTTTTTTAAAATCCTAACTAATAAGCACTCAGACAAAGGTCTGCTCTCTAGAATTTATACAGAACTAAAATACATTAGGACCCTCAAATTTAAAGACCCAAAAATGGGCATCTGAGTTGAATACACACTTCTCAGAGGATGAAATTAAAGAAGTGAATAAATGTATGAAAAAATTCTCCACATCACTAGTCATCCATGAAATGCAAGTTAGAATAACACTGAGATACCATGTCACTTCAGAAATAATGGCTATCATAAAGAAATCACCTAACAACAAATGTTGGAGAGGATGTGGGGAAAAGCGAACCCTTCTCTACTGCTGGTGGGAATGTAGACTGATACAACCATTGTGGAGATCAGTGTGGAGACTCCTCACACTAGGACTGGAAATCCCATTCAAGCCAGCTATTTTCCTACTGGGAATTTTCCCAGAGGAACTGAAAACATCATATAGTGATATATGTGTACCTATGTTTATAGCAGCACAATTTGTAATAGCCAAACCTTGGAAACAACCAAGATGCCCATCACATGAGGAATGGTTGAAAAAGATGTGGTATTTCTATACAATGGAGTATTACTCAGCTATAAAGAATGATAAACTTGAAGCATTTATATTGAAGTGGATGCTACTCAAAGATATACTCATAAGTGAAAAAAACCAAACACACATGTGCAAATATCAGTCTCCCTAGTATAAGAAATCAAAAGAGAAAATACAAATAGAAAGATATAACAACAACTAAAATGAATTTAGACAGATAGTTAGATTAAACTGAACTGCTTATGTCACAAGGTACTAATCAGCTTGTCTTCTGGATGGTTAACAACCTAAGTTTGCAGATAAAAATTGAAGAAGTGGAAGGACTGCAAGGTCAGCCAACATTTTGGCCCTAGGCTCTCAAGGTCAGTGAAGACTCAGGACATAGGAGAACCTGTACTGTAACATCATGGAACTCAGTTGTGCCCCCAAGTTTCTCATCAAGGCGATTATGGAGCCACAGAGGAATGTGATCAATGACCTATAGTGTGCCTAAAGAGAGTCACATGGGAGAAAACTTTCTCTCAAGCTTTCAGCAATTGCCATGACTCATCTACATGGCTGACACTGACAAAGGGTCTACAAAGTGAGGTACAGGGTTACAGGATAAACCCTGAGGGACTTAACTGACCCCATCAGATACAAAAGTTACATTTTTTGTTATATAGCTCTTGCTTCATCTTGGTCTTAACCATTCAGCAGAAAAGTATAAAAATGAGATATATAAAACAAGGCCATAATAATAAATTAAGCTGTAGGTAAATGGTTCTAGTCAACAACTTCTCCAGATAATCCACTACTA
The DNA here is from genome assembly GCA_004027165.1 of Ctenomys sociabilis. Classification (NCBI taxonomy): domain Eukaryota; kingdom Metazoa; phylum Chordata; class Mammalia; order Rodentia; family Ctenomyidae; genus Ctenomys; species Ctenomys sociabilis. Next base: position 47,040 of record PVKA01006138.1, on the reverse strand, counting down.
TTGTGAACTGCTGGACTGTGTTAGATTGTTTTGCTGAATTCAATCATCTATAATAATTGAATGACAATAGAATGCCCATCTCTGACAGGACTAAACAAAAGGGGATACAAAGGAAGGACCATTCTGTGTTTGTATAAACAATACAGTTAGGATAAATATGCGGTACTTTTGCATAATTCTATGAGAAGAAAAATTTGCCTAACAGTGTTTGGACATGATATCCTGTCAGTTTCTTGTACTATGGAGAGCCACTAGGAAGATAACAATGTAAAAAGTATTGATTATTGAAACTGTACTATAATTCAGCTTTTTTAAAAAAGGTATACAGCTACATTCTTTTAATTCATTGAATAGAGGCATCTGCTCTCATAGTGTTTATAAATAGAACATCATGTATGCACCTTGTAAAACAAAAACCACCATGAAAACAATATGCAATGTATTAATTATTAAATGTGCTCTACGAATTTGATTTGAAACTGTATCATTGCTATTTGTTCTTCAATAAAATTATGGAAATAAAAAAAATAAATAAAACAAAGTAATAAAATAAAGTGTGTTATCAAAACATCTTTAAATAAAGTGCAACCATGATAGAGCCCTGACGTAAGCCTCATGCATGCCCCAATAGTAACCATCATGAGTGAATTACAATGTCATACATATGCAGGAGGCCTCAAAGCCTTTCTAAATGCTGATGGTGTCAGTGTTGATATGATTTCAATTTGGATATATAAGAACACATAAATACATATGTAAATGTATCACGAAATCAGCTGTGCTTTTTAAATCATGCTAAAATGCTAAATTGAGGGCTGGTGAGATAGCTCAGTGGACTAACACCGAGCAACCAAGTCCAGGCATGGTGGCGCATGCCTATAATCCCAGTACTGGGGAGGCTAAACACAGGAGGATAACTATGAGTTCAAACTATGTAGTGAGACTCCACACAAAATACAAAAAAACAAAAGAAAAGCCCAGGTCTTAGAGTTTAAACATGGCAAAACACTAAATTCATAATTGGTATGATTACAGATCACTATTAATTTTATTTTCTTTGTTATCCTAATTTCTGCAATAGGCTTATCTAATTTATATACTCAGGAACAAAAAACAATTTTAAGAGTTTAGAAATAAAAGCCTCACCTGTAGATTGCTTTTTTGAATGCTACTTTCAATTCCTGTTTTGTTCTTGTAGCAGTATGACGTCTTTGGCAGTTTAAATCAAAGTGTGTTCCAGCCAAAAAAATAGGCCCAAAGTTTAATCCCAATCCTCTCTCCTAACCAGTTTTGAGATTGTGAGTGAATCACTGCTCCTCTATGCCTCTAATGATGGGATTAGATCAGATTATTCTTGTCTAAGCCCTACCTCCCCTGCTTTCTAATTGATGACACTGCCAGAGATTTCACCCCTCTGACCCTCAGGTTCCACTTCATAAATTGAGGATAATAAATATCGCTGGCTCCTGGCACTGCAGTGAAGACGGAATGATGTAGATTCCTGGGGCCTTTTGCCTTGTGTATGGCACTCTGAGAAGGCTAAGGGAACAACGCCTGGAATCACTATTAACTTCCTATGCCAAAACAAAGGGAAATTTGGCATGTTTTTAAGGGGGCTTTCCAAGAGGGCAGCAGGACTCTGCCCTTCTGTGTTTCCCCAAAGGTCAACCAGCTCTTCTCCCACAAGTCCCAGTATCTTATAGGCCCAGGTTCCGCCTGCCTTTGACATACATTCAGTTCCCTCCAACTCTCCCAAACATGATCAGATATGTCTAGGTCGCCCTGGGATCAGGAAGGTGTTTAGGAAAGCAAGTGGTACTCGCTGACACCCACGAACATCCAGATGACCTCTTCTACCTTTCAAAGCAATGGCTTGTGTATCCAACCCCAGACAGAGCTCTGTTGACTTTTCTTTGTTACAGACAATCTTGAATCCCCTGAGTTCATTTGATGAATTGTTTGGGATAGATAAAGCGGCCCTGTATCCACACTGCTTGGTGTTGCCACCAAGCACTGATTAACAGGACTGTGCTCTGCACATCAGAAAATAAGCCCTACAAAAACAATTCTTGAGACAGAAACACTTTTTTCTCTTTCCTCTTACTGATAATTTCCTACGCTTTGTGTGCAGTGCTCGCTGATCTTGGCCTGATCTTGGGATCATGGTCTCTTCTCTGGAATCATGAAGAGGACACAGAGTTGCACTCAATGAGCAGAGTGAGAACAGAGGAAAGGCAGGAAACCCATGGACGGTGCAGGGGTAATTGCTAGTCCCTGTCACATAGAGAAGGGACACAGGTGGCTTTGAGTTACAGTAATACAGAGTTCTGGGAAAGACAAGGGACCATCACTAAAGCCATAATCTTGTGGTCAGGTACATGGGCTGTGGAGTGAGCCTGGCCTCAGCCCTCATTCTGACACTGCTATTTTCTCTGAGTAGGTGATCTTGCCAAGCCCCAGCAAGCAGGAGAGGACTACTGACATCCTAAGGGTCATTGTGGCACCTAGTAGGAGGGAATAGAAGTACAGCAGAATAGAAGTACAGGGAAAAATAGTTGCTTTAGTAGTAATATATATGAATTTCAATCCTTTCCTTAGTCTCAGGTTTTAGAGGATATTTGGAAGCAAGTCATCTTTCTCCACAGCTAAATACTCATTCCTTAAAGAACTCTTTTTTTTTTTAAACTGCTTCTAGGTCAAACTATCTGAAGGATTGTGGAAAACCCATATGACCCTCACACAATGTCTTCATGCTAATTGTAGTTGCTACTGCATTAAATAGTAAAGACTTATGGTTACTGAGAAGTTACTAAGAATCAAGTACCATCCCAGGTATTTTTCACAGTTCCTCTTATTTAATCCTTATAAACCCTTATAATAGTATTACCATTTTATCATCACTTTATAAAGGGAAAAAGGATGTCAAAAACTTCATTCCAAGATGTAGAAACTGCCCTAAAGTTACACATACAGTAAATGGTAAAGCCAGAATATTTATGCATACATATATGATCCATTTCAGGCATCTCTTTGATTAGGGCCATTGCATAATATGACACTCTCCTATGGAAAGTTTCTGAGATTCTTATCTCACAGTAGCCATTCATGCATGACCAGGTTCACATCTTGGCTTTGCACCATATTTCAAGTTGGAACCTCTTTGACAGTGGCTGGAAATCACATTAAAGAGTATCCCCCAGTGTCTCAGTTACTCTTCTCTTCTTGCTGGAACAAATACTTGGCACACAAAATGAAGAAAGGAAAGGTTTATTTAGCTCACAGTTAGTGGAGGTTTCAGTCCATACTCCACTGGCTCTAAGTCAAATGGCAGCAGTACATGGCGGCAGAAAACAGCAAAGAGCAGAGGAGGAGCAGCAGCTGCAGCATCCATCAAGCCTTTCTTTCTTCTATACTGATGGTAAAAACTGAAGCTCCTCTGAGAAAGTGGCAGCAGCTGCTGTGAAGATCTGAGCTCCTCTGAAGTGGTGTGGCTACACTGATCAAGCTCCTCCAAGGAAGTGGCGCTGCGGAGCTTGGACCTCCTCCAAGGAAGTGGGGTGTGCAGAAGGCTTCTTTAACCCCTTTATATACCTCACTTGTTCTGAGTCACTCCAGGGTGCAGCAGCCAGGCCCCAGGATGTGGTATCACCAAGCCAATCCAGCCAATCTTCCAATCTCTCAAGTTGACACAGCCAAGCCCTGAAAAGCCCCTGCTTTATGACGTCATTCAATGGCTCACCTTGAGGGGCCACAGAAATTATTCACTCCTTTTATAAAGGAGGAAACTACACAAAGACACACATCCAGCTTGCCTTCCCAGCCAGGTCTACATGAATGCAGCTCTCAAAATATCTTGCTACCATTTTGTATTTGATGCCCTTGTTAGACTTCCTTCAAAGGGTCTCACCATGGTTTGGAACAACAGCTACTAATCCACTTCTACCCCTTGTATGTGCCCTTACATGTGACTACAGCAGCCTTCCCCACACACTGTCACCAGAGAAATGAGGATGACCACATGCCACCATCACATAACAGTCCTAAGTCTAAGGTCCCTGTCTCCTCTTCCCACTAATGGGCTCTTCCACACAGCCTACTGTCCTCTCACCACTCCGTTGGGATCATGCTTAACTGTCTGAAGGCACAAAACCATTGTGGATGTCTTGTCCATGCAAAGACTTTTGATGTTGATTATGAGATGAAAAATTCACAAAGAAGGTGAGTACCCTTTCATTTATTCAATAATTTAATAAATATTTTCTGAGTCAGTAGTATGCAATGGACCCCAGGCTGCATGCTATAGTACAGGGAAGACTCAGACATGGTCTCAGACCAGACAACATAGCCAGGAGGAGATATAATATTAAAAAGGAAAACACAACTCTACATAAAGTTATCATGAAAATGCAATGAAAGAAGCCAAATGAGTGCTATGTAGAAGACAGTGAACATAGTAGTTGGCAATTATCAGGATATGGGTGAGTTTGTAGGCAATTAAAAGAATAGGGCCACTCAGAAGCACATGCTTGGGAAAGTACCCTTCCAAGGAGGCAACCCCTGAGTCAACGCATGTGGGAAGCCTGGGGTCTTTATAAAAGTAGGACATGTGGCCGGGGAGATGGCTCAGCAGTCTAAGTGCCTGCCTGGCAAGCACAAGGACTGAAGTTCAGTACTACATGCTGTGCTGGCCCCGAAACCAGGTGTGTTAGCACATGCCTGTAATCCCAGAGCTGGGGAGGCTGAGGCAGGAAGATCACTATGAGTCTGAGCTGTGCAGTGAGCCCCTGTATCAAATAAATAATAAAAAAGCAGGACAAAGGCTCTATCATGGTGACCTGTCCCTCAGTGCATGCTTCCGGACTGTTTACACTTGCTTAACATTTTTAAACTGCGAAATAAGATATACTCATTGCAGAATATTTAGAAACTCTAAAGAAAACTTAAATTGTCTACCAACTCACCCATATCCCCATAATTGCTAACTAGTGTATTAACTTCAAGCTCTAGACAGATGATAGCTAGAGCATTATAAAAGGAAATCTTTTATCATTGAAAAGAAAGTATAAAGACATAGTAAAAAAAATGAAACATAAAAGTTTTCATAAAAATTGAGTTATTTTTCTGGCCTATCCACTACTACCTCCAGTTTTATTCCCTAGAGTAACATTTTTTGTGTATAATCTTCCAGTATATATATATATATATATATTCATTCTATAGAACCTATTCTGGTTCTTACTGTATCACTTAACAATATGTCTTAAAGAAGCACTATAGATAATCTTTATTCAAAGCACATAAAGATAATCTTTATTCTTTTTTAATGACTCCTAATGCTTACTTTCTATAGCTGAGAACACATTACATAGTAATCATGTATCCTGCTTTTCCACTTAATATTGCATCATTAAAAATTCTTAGTTCATTAAAAATTATTTGTAAAAAAATGTACTGACTGCAAAATATTCTGCTATATGAGTAAACCATAACTTACATAAACACTAATTATGAGTATTTGAGATATTTCTGAGAATCTTATTTATGGTATCAATGAACATTATGCTTAACACTGCTGCTGTTTCTCTACTTATAGAATTTTAAATTCATTTCTATAAGAATTTGTTGAACCCCTTACAAACCCAGCATTGTCCGCTCATCTACTGTGACAGCACAGATCCAATGTCTCTGCTTTTATTAATATTAATAATTAATATTAATAATATTAATATCTTAAAAATAAGAACAGGCCCTATGCTGTATACAAATGCTCTCTGGATAACTCCATCAGTAGGTAGCCTGATTGTACTCTTCTCTAGACAGCAGAATAAACCTTCGTTCCTGTTCTTTTTGAAATGTGATTTCTTATATCTATAGCTGACTTCATCCACTAATGATGTGGTAAGATGTAGCAGGGCTGATTCACAAAAAGGGGCAAAGGAGGGCACTTCACTAGTGTAGATTCTAAGCTTGATCTCTGTACAAGGAAAAGATTTCCCCATGTGCTACAGAGGGTCTCATCAAGTTAAGAAGTCAAGCCTAAAAAATGGAAACAAGATGTCCTTGGCCTGGTCCCATGGAATACAGTCTTTAGGAGCCTCACAGGAATTGGAAAGAAGGGTAACTGGGGCCAGAGAGAAGGTAGATGTCTACCTCATACCCCCCACTTGAAGGTCTCTGCTCACCTCTTTGTAACTGCTGGCTCAGTTTCCATGAACTCAGATGCCCAGAGGGGACCACTATTTCCTAGACAGTTCATGTCATCTCTGTGTGACTCCATTGTCCTTACCTTCAAAATGATGATAACAATAGATCAACTTCTTATAACTACTGTGAGAATTTCAGGAATTCATTTCACATAAGTAATTTATTTACTTTTCCTTGCATCCCTGGGATGAATCCTACCTGGTCATGTGTATGATCTTCTTGATGATTTGCTGCATTCTATTTGCTATGATTTTATTGAGGATTTTTGCATCTATATTCATGAGGGAGATTGGCCTGTAGTTCTCCTTTTTAGTTGTGTCTTTCCCTGGTTTGGGAATCAGTATAATACTTGCCTCCAGAAATGATTCTGGAAGGACTGCTTCCTTTTCAATTTCATTGAAAGTTTGAGGAGTGTAGGGATTATATGTTCTATAAATTTCTTGTAGAATTCAGCTGTGAATCCATCAGGATATGGACTACTCTTTGTCAGCAGGCTTTTATTATGTTTCATATCTCGTTGGCTGTTATTGGGCTATAGAGAGTTATTCTGTCTTCTTGATTCAGTTTTGGTACTTTGTACCATTTGAGGAATCTGTCCATTTCTTCTATGTCTTCTGCTCTGTGAGTGTAAAGATTCTCGGAGTATCTGTTGATAATCTTCTGAATTTCCACTGGGTCTGTGGTGATTTCACCCTTTTCATTCCTTATTGCTTCTATTTAAATTTTTTCTTTCCTCTTTTTGATGAGGTTATCTAGGGACCTATCAACTTGATTTAGTCTTTGAAAGAACCAGCTTTTTTTTTTTTTTTTTTTTTTTTTTTTTTTTT
>PVKA01006138.1:0-39909 GCA_004027165.1 Ctenomys sociabilis | reverse complement strand
TTCTTTGAACTGTTTTCTTCATCTCAATTGAATTAATTTCAGCTCTAATCTTTATGATTTCTTCCTGTCTCCGGGATCTAGGTTTGGTTTGCTCTTCCTTTTCTAGAAGTCAGAGGTGCAACACTGGGGTGTTTATTTGTTCCCATTCTGTTTTCCTAATGTGTGAGTTCATAGCTATGATTTTCCCTCTACGAATTGCTTCATCAGATCCCATAAATTCCAGTAAGTTGTGCTTGAATTTTCATTGAATTGTAGATATTGCTGAATTTCTTGTTTAATTTTATCTGTGACTCATTGATTGCTTTGTAGGGTGTTGTTTAATTTCCATGTATTTAGCAGGTTTTTCTGGTTTATTTTGTTGTTTATTTCCAGTTTCGTTGAACTGTGGTTGGATAATATGCATGGAATAATTTCAGTTTTCTTGCATATACTTAAGCATGACCTATGGACTAGTAGGTGGTCTGTTTTAGAAGATGACTCATGTGCAGTTGAAAAAAATGTGTATTCAGCTGTGATTGGGTGGAACATTCTGTATATGTCCAGCAGGTCCATTTGTTCCAAGCTCTGGTTCAATTGTGCTATTTCTTCGCTAATTTTTTTTTCTGGTTGACTTATCTTTTTGAGATAAAGGGGTGTTAAGGTCTCCTGTTAAGATTGTGGTCTTAGATATTAGATTTTCATGTCCATCAAGAGTTGTCTTACATGGTTGGGTGCTCCTGTGTTATTTATGAGTGTTACCTCTTGCTCTTGAAATTTTCCCCTAACCAATATATACTGGCCTTCTTTGTGTCGTTTGATTCTTCTTGGTTTGAAGTTGAGACTGTGTGAGAAAAGAATTGCCTACTCCTGCCTTTTTCTGAGATGCTGGGTCATGTAGTATTGTTCTCTGCCCTTTGACTTTAAGTCTATGTCTTTTGAGTTAAGTGTGTTTCTTCTATACAGCATATTGTTGGATCTTGTTTCCTAATCCACTGTGCCAGTCTATTTCTCTTAATTGATGAATTGAGCCCATTTACATTGATGGCTATAATTGAAATATGTTGACTTATGTTTGTCATGATATTTACCTGCTTTTGTTTACTCCTTTTTGTCCTGTGTTTAATTGTCTGTCCTATTTAGTGGGATCCTTTTGTTCTCATTCGTGGAGTTCTGCTCATTGTGGTTTCTCTCGAGAACGTCTTTCTGTAGCCAGTGTAGGGATGGCTTTGTCATCATGAAATTCTTCAGTTGTTCTTTGTAGTGGAAGTATTTCACTTCTCCATCAACTTTGAAAGAGAGTTTTGCAGGGTATAATAGTCTGGGCTTGAATTTGTCTTTGTACAGAACTTGAAGAACTCTGCTCCATGCTCTCCTTGCCTTCATGGCTTGTGTAGAAAAGTCGGCTGATATTCTGATGGGTTTTCCTTTGAATGTGATCTGCTTCTTCTCTCTAGGAGTTTTCAGTATATTATTCTTGTGTTGTTTTTCTGGGATCTTGACTATTATGTCTCGGTGTATTTTTAGTTGGGCTGAAGTTATTTAGCGCTTCTGTATGCTTTGGTTACCTGAATGCTGGATTGTTTCCTCATATTTGGGAAGTTTTCTGCAATTACTTCTGCGCATAGTCCTTTTATAACTTTTGTACTGACTCATTCTTTCTCATTGATGCCAATTAATCTCACGTTGTTCATCTTGGCATCATCTTGCGGGTGATGGATTATTTTTTCCTGCATCCTCATTCTTTGTAAAAGGTTCTTTCTCATCTTTTCACTAGCTCCAAGATCTGAAACTCTGTCTTCATTTTCACTCAAATGGTTTTGTAGACTCATGATTGAGATTTTAAGTTCTTATGTATCTCTTTGACTCTGCTTCATGCAATCTATTTCTTTCCTATATTGCTCATTCCAGCAATCCATCATATTTCTAATCTCTATTTTTTATCAATGTCTTCTTTACAGGTAGCTATTAATTCCTTTACTGCAGAGTCTTTTTTCCTAATTTGGTTTCCTCCATATATTTCTGTATTTGATTCTCTACTTCAGATATTATGATTTCAAAGATTTCTTTTTTTATTTCAGAAATTCTTTCTGCTCTGAGTTCCTCTTTACCTTTCTGCTGTTTTTTTTTTTTTTTTTTTCTTTGCTTGTGATGCTGTTAATTCATACATTTCAGCTAGAATAGAGTTCTCTACACTTTCTCTGGGTGAGCATTGTGTTTCCCCCATACATTTCTGGCTTTGATTCATTACTTCAGATGTTATGTGTTCAAAAATTTCTTTTTTATTTCAGGTGTTAATTGTGGTCTGAGTTCCTCTATACCTTCCTGCTGTTGTTTCTTTGCTTCTGTCTCTGTTAATTAATTCCTTTCAGCTGAGCTAGTGTTCTCTTCACTTATTGGTGGGCTCAACGCCTAAGATTGCATTTTGGTCCTTGTCCTCGTCATTTTGTGTAGTACTGACCTCTGACCTTTGGTGCAGAGCTTTGTTGCAGTTAGACCTTAGCGCATAATGAGATTTGGATGCCAGTCTATTAAGTTTGAGATAATCCAGTTACGCCTGGCCTGGATCTAGCTGTTGTGTGCAGTTCCTATTGGGTGCAGCCCTTCTGGTACAACTGTGAGCCTCTGGTTTCTCTCTGTTGTGTCCCTGGTCCAGGGAGCACTGGGGAGTGCAGAAGCTCTTCCACACACTCACTTGGTCTGGTGAGTGTGGATCAGGTGCTGGAAGAGGCACAAAACTTCTCACTTGCTCAGCATGCTTGGGGGCAGAGGCTCCAGGGAACTGCAGAGCAGGCCAGTCTTTGTTGTCTCAGGCAGATTGCTTGCTTGGAGGTCTTGGAGATGGGGTCTCAGGATGGTGAGACATGCACAAGGAGAAGCCAAAGGCTCTCCCACACACTAACCGAACTAGGCTCACATGGATCAGGTGCCAGGAGAGTCACAAAAATTCTCACTCGTTCGGTGGGCTTGGTGGCAGCAGTTCTAGGGACTTGCAGGGCAGGCCGGTCTCACATAAGTAATTTAGAACTATGCTTGGGACAGCATAAGCTATCAATAAATGTTTACTATTCTAATTTGTTAATAACTGAAAAAAAAGTTGAGCATATAAGCTTTTAAAATTTTTTGGCATTTAAATTCCAACAAACTAATTGAGGAAGCCCAGAAAGACTAGAGCACTTCACAAAAGCAACTTGAAATATCCAGTGTTTCCAAACACACTATGTGAGACTAGGCAAGGTGGTTAGAATACTGTAGTGAGACAAGATATGTTGAGGGATTATGACCAGGGACCTACCGAAGCCACAAGGACTCCTCCTTGCCCATCAGATGGGCCCATACTGATACACTGCTGCTTCTAATCTTATTTTTAACTGTGCTAGGATGGGGTACATGTGTAAATCCCAGGCCACAGGTATCATCTTAGCCAAGCATAAGGGCATAGAAGGATACTGTGTCCTAAGACAAGCACATGTGGCTCACTAGAGACATCTTTCACATGGTTGAATTTAAAGCATAGCAGAAGAAGATCCCAGAAAAAATGGATTTAAGTCAGTGTATAGCATCTCTAAGCACACGAGAAACTTTCTGTACTTACACAACAAACCTATGAAAAGGAGTAACAACATATTTCCATTTCAAATAGCATTATGTGGGCCAGCGAGATAGCTCAGTGGTCTAAAGCACCTGCTTAGGGCCACAGTTCGATCCCTGGCACCACAGGTCACGCCAACCCACCCCAGGGCAGGTTGAGCTGGCCTCAAACAAAAAATTGCATTATGTGAGGTCAAGCAGAGAATGCAACAAAAAACAAGGTTGTTAGTTAGAATCCAGAGGAGAGAAAATGAGAATATGATGTAAAATGACAGAAAAGTCAAGACCAGGGGAGAAAATCAAGAGACATTTCAGAAAGAGAGATAATAAGTCTTTGCAGCTACTTAATGACACAGGTGAAAAAAGAAAAAGAACAATTAAGATTGCTGCAAAGCTTCATGCCAGTTTTTTTTAGTTGCCAAGCAGATCTAAGAAAGAGCACCACAGTACCTGTTGAGTTTACCTTATAGTTAAAAGAACTGAAACTCTTAAAATAGATTTGTTTGTTTCTGGATTTATTACATAGTGAACAATAGTTTGTCTTTTTCCTTCAGTATTAATAAAAGGAGAAGAGGACTGATTTTAACTTATCTTGGGTGTAACTACCATAAATAAAAGATTTTGAGTGACTCATGTTTGTGATTTGAAATTTAAGTGTTTGCAACAGCATACAATTCCAAAGACTTGGAAGACTGTCCACTGAAAAGATGAACAAAGTCCAATGTCTTTTTTTTTTTTTTTTTGTCTTTTTGAGACAGGGTCTCACTATGCAGTTCAGGCTGGCCTTAAGCTCACTTTGTAGCTCAGCTGAACTTTTGTAAGCTGTGTGATGCAAATACTAATTGAGAAACTAAAAACCTTTTCTGATCAAGGCCGCTCAAGTATTGACTTTTTCGTAAAAACCTTACATTAAAGTTAGGCTATTCGTAATGCAGTATCAATAAAACTGGTTGCTTGGGTTAAAAAAAAAAAAAAAAAAAAAGCTTGTTATCAGAATAAACACAAGATGGGAGCACAACACAGGCAAGGTGAGAGGATGTTCCCTACATATGGGATACTGAGACATACTTGTTCTAGAGTTGCTGAGCCAGAGGAATCTTTGGGTATGCAAGTCACCAGTTCCCATGGGATTCGAGGACTACCGAAGTGAACAGGAAGCTGTTGGAAACAGAGACAGAAGATGTGCCATAGTCATTAGCCATCTGGCTAGTTTGTCAAGTAGAAATTCTATCAATAGGGTCTTTCATACTGCTTTCCAAATTTGTGACATCTCCCAGTTCCTCTACAGTGCCTCTCTCTGCCACCAACCAAGACTGAGAGCACCTCCATTGCACCCAGTGCCTATGATCACATGGTGTTACCATTAGACTCATTGACTTAGTTTCCCATAAACCATGACCTTCCTATTGGCAAGGAATCTCATATATTTCCATGATATAAACTCTTAACAAATTGTCCAGCACGCAGGCAAGATGCAATTATCATCATATTGGGCAGGATTCCTTATTGGGTAAGATTCAGTGATAAGCACAAGCAGGCGCATCAGACTTCACAGATAGTTGCAGTGTTAATGTTCCTTGACTTGTTGAAATTGATAGCAGGAGATGTATAGCCTGACAAATTTTAATCAAGATACTCAGATGCTGTCAGCTGCACTCTAAATGTACTACAGATCCATCTGCCTTTTCTCATATTTCTGTCTCAATCATTTTGTTATCCCTAGTTCTAGAATTTCACAATTAAACTTTTAAAAAGTATATACCTTTCCCAAACCAAAATAATAACAAGGAAAACAAGGATGAAACTCAACATGAAAAGCTGATGATAAACGATGTATTTTTGTATGCTAATTCTTTTTATTTATAAACCTGTTAGAGATCTGAAATACATCATTAAGAGGGTTCCAGGATTTCCAAGATTTAATTTGGGTTTTACAAGCAGTCAAAGGAAATGAGGCATTCATCTGAGTGTAATTTCTCAATTGGTGTTATCATCCTTGGTACACTGACAAGGAAAGAAACTCCCAGGCACAGAAGAGAAAGCACGCATCCCAGAGTCACATGCAGAATATGAAGAGGCTATGTTGTGGAACAGAGTTCTTGATTCTGAGCACTGGGTTAGTGGCCCCCAGATCTAGTGGGACACAAGCTCATCTGCATTGCTATTTCAAACATGCATTCTTGGGCCCAGTCCAGACCCGGTGCATTAGATTCTCTAGCAGACATCTGAAGACAGCTACACATCTTCAAAGGCCCCAGTCATCCTCATGAATGCCATAGCTCAGATGCCATACCACTGGAAGCACTCCACTCAGCCCTGCAAAATATTCTGCTCTACTTGGCTTAAGCAGAACACCCAGATCTAAAGGGAAGCAGCAAGGAGACTTCATGGAAGGCCTTCACAGTGAGGGCTTTGGCTCTCCACCTTCCCTGGCCAGATCTGGTACGCGGGAGCCAGTTTCACACATACCTGCCCTCATTCTCCCAACACATCATGAGGGTTTGGAAATTGGCCTTTCCATCCTGCTTCTGAAAGACTGCGATGGGACAACTCATTCCCAATTCTTCCTCTAATTTTTTTTTGTTCTTTGTACAATTAATTAGCTAATAATTTTTGCTTTTGATCCATCCCTCATTAAAAAGCTGAATCCCCGAGTTGAGATGTCGGAACAAAGGTGGGAGAATTTATGTCTTAATTTTGGTTCATTATGGCAGGAAGCCTCTTGCTCCCATCACTCTCCCTCCTCAGCCCCCTCCTCTTCCGCTCTGAAGGCTCTGTGACCCTAAATGCCTGGTGGCTCGCAGCCACCATGGAGACACTGTCTCTGCCCTTTATCTTCCGCTGCCTCATTAAGAGAAATGAACCTGAGTCTGAGAAAGACGGCACAAGGGAAATAAAAATGTAATCCCTTGGTGCCACCTATAATGAATTGTTATGAAAACCATGAAAATATCTGTCTACGGATATTGTTCTTTGATTTGAAGTCAGTGTTGTAAGCGGTAATTTTTGTCATTAAAGCTGTTAATCTGCTCAGTGCTCCTCATAAGTTTTTATGAAGAAAAACAGCCCTGCTGCCTCCCTGCTCATTGCAGGGTACTTTGCAGGCCAACATACATGCAGAGCACTGTGGAATAATTAGCTTTAATTATGGTTGATACTGCTGTCTATTGAAGTGGAGTGACTTCACGCTGTTAGGGCCAGGGCTGGGGCCTGCTCTGTCTTTAACATACCGGAGAGGAGGAGCCTACCACTTTGAGTCTGGGCTTCTGACCAGCACTTGGCCTCCACTAGCAGGCAAATGCCAGCACTAACACCTAAGGTGGGACAGTTGTACTCTGACCACAAAACCCACATGCCCATTCGTGTACACATATGCACACCTCACAATATACAGGGTCGACCAGATAGCACAGTAGACTAAAGCTCCTGCTTCAGCAAGGTGCAGAGGCTGGGCTTCGATCCTGGGTGCTGTGCAGGCCCCACCCCCGGGGCATGCTGAGAAGGTGATTGAGACTGGGTGTGGTGGCACACACCTGTAATCCCAGCACTTGGGAAGCTGAAAATAGGAGAATCGCTATAAGTCTGATCTAAATAGTGAGACCTTGTATGCCCTATAGACCCTGTCTTAAATTCATTAAAAATTACACACACACACACGCACGCACGCACGCACGCACGCACACACACATTCAAACAGCTTCTTCTCTCCTCAGGCTACAATCATCCCAATCAAGCTCAGCCTCTACTAGCATGCCCCATATACATCTGTAAGCACTGCACAGCTACAGCAAGTCATAACAAGGCACACCCTCCCTACTAAGCATACTCTCCTACTACACGCCATCTGAGCCTGCTTCCCAGGGGATGCAACTTGTGACATAACTAAATTCATCCCCACAAATATTGTACATAAGTTGGAGTATCAGAGGGTAAATGCTAAAAGGGCTCTAAAGAAGGAGAAAAAAATTCACAAGAGAAGACTACATGAAGGAGGTGAGATTTGAGCTAGTTCTGAAATCACAGTGAGCATGAGCTGGCTGAGGAATGGCAGGGCACAGACACACCAGCCATCTGTAGCCACCTATCCTCTTGAATGGCTTCATCTATCTCTGCTCATCCATGTAGGTGTTCTCCCATAAAAATGCTGTAAAGCAGGCTAGTTTTGCATGTATTTTTCATCCCCTGATTTGAGTGACTATAGGTCTTGTTCTCTATTACATTCCAAGGATCGCTTCTCCCAAACTACTGTGTACTAAAATGTTCTCAACACTGAAAAATCTTACTTTCTCAGAGAAGGATTCTTTGATTATCGCTCCACCCCAATGAATCTTCTGCTCAGTTATTTTACACACTGCATTCACAGCTGTTTCACAACTAATAACAAAATGATTTCTACACCTATCCATGGAGACACTTATTTGGAACATGAGTTATCCATATCCATGTTCCTTATAAAAATGGAATGGATAGTTGACATGTATGTGCCCATATAATTTATAGATTCCTTGGAAGTGATGGCTTGAGTTGGATTCCTGGAATCAGGTCAAACAAGTTTCATGCTCTGCTTAAGTTCTGGGGTGATGGTGGGGTTACAGGTCCCCAGGGCACAACATCTGAAGCAGAAACTGGAATCTTGCTGACACTCCCAGAGTCTGGCCACCTTTAACCTTAAGCATTGTGTGCCCCTAATACCAATGATTGTGCATAAATGAAATACTTGTCTCCAGCAGACTGAACTTAGAGACATATGAAATTCCTGCTTTGTTCTGTTCCAACAGTATTTTAAAATATATAGCTTTGGCATTGCTTTGAACTAATTTCCTCAGATGATTTAAAGAGAAAAGGGCTTTTCTTTGATTTATCACTCAATTAAAAAATATTTGACTTTGTCTTGAGAGCTCAAAAATGTGCATTCATTTTTTTTCCAGTGGTTTATTTAATCAATCCAGTTGACATATTCATAGTAGCCCTAACCCAGAAGAATCTACACAACAAGGCAGTGTGGATACTTAGATTAATCCAAACTTCCTGACTCCTTTTTAGGCCTAGTTGTATGGACCCAAAGAGAATAGGAAAGTGTGTATTATATAGACTAAGTTTTTAGTGTAAATATACAAGAACAGTCATTTGTGCTAAAGCAAATAAAAGAAATCAAACTAGAAGCAATTATTTAGCTAGGAGTCAAAGAAAACTTTCAAATTTTATAACATAATATATATGTGCAAATATACATGATGTTGAAACTCTAAAGATAGTACTATTAAATCAAGAGCAAGCAGAGACACCACTATAAAGGCTATCATCAAGTGTTGTCCTAGAGGTCCCGCCTAGTGCAGTAGGACAAGAAAATAAGGTCAATTCAGTCCTGGAAAGAACGAAATATTATTAATCATAGCCATAATTCTTTTACATGGGTATCTACTAAAAACCTATTTGATTTGATAAGGTAGTTCAATGTGAATTAAGATACAAGGTATATATGCCAAAATTAATAAATTTTCTATTAATCATTTAGAAATATCATAGTGAAGAAACAACCTATACATGATAGAAAGGAAAAGTATGAATTCTTAAGAATGCTTAACAAAAATGATTTACAGCTTATCAATACCCAAGTATGAAGGCAAAACATCAGGCAATGTGAACCTTGAATCTTAACAGAAAGTTAAAAAGTGCTTATGGATCCAAACTCTCTTTTGTGATTTATGTTTATTCTTGAGGAATTCTCTACCTAGAAACATGATTTCAATTAATTTACAACCCTTTCTTTGCTTTTATTGTGGAACACAACCTAATACAGTTTTAACTCATTTCCTGTTGGAAACCAAAGGATGTGGTTTCAAAATTGCTGAAGCTGGGCTGGGGAGATAGCCTGGAAAGCACAAAGTTCTAAGTTTGATCCCCAGTATTGACATAGAGACAGAGAAAGGGGGAGGGAAGGAGAAGGGAGGGGAGGGAATGGTAAGGGAAGAGAGGGGAGGGGAGGAACAGAGAGAGATGGGCTCATTTGGGAAGACTGCAGACAGATGCCACCTATGCATATAAGCACAAATCCTTATAAAGCACATCAATTATTTGTCATATACTAATTGTAAAAATAAAACTATTTATATATACACAGCACTCTCATAAGCAATGCCTCGCTTGATCCACACAAGAATTCTATTCAGCATGATTTTGACATACAGTGCTACATACTCTGCTCCACAGTATACAGAGTACACTAAATCTTTTGCCAACAGTACTTCATTTCATAATATCTGATGACATCATTCTGAAAAGATGTTATGATCACGATGTTTGTTTGATGGTCAAGCAAACTGCAGTTTGGGTAGATTACAAAATTATGATGCCAGTAGTGGCAAAGCTAATGATAGCATCGCAGTGGAGGCTTCATTCTTAACCCTTTGCTTCCTCTCTTGGTGACAGCATTCTTGTCACTACTCCTAAAGTCATAATTATCCCCATCTTGCAGGTAAAGCAACTGAGGGGCAGGGAAGGAAGTAGCCTTGCTCGAGGGGATACAGGTATGGAAAGGAGGAGCTTGGGCTTGCACCTAGACATTGCCAGTTCTGAATCCGAGGCTCTCTCTGCTTCCCTACATTAACTGTTCACACTGCGGGAAGAGAAATGATATGTAAACAATGCAAATGAGCACACAGTGCGCAGCTCATCGTCATTCTGCAAAACTCTGTGTACATTTTAAAAACCCCCTTTTAATCTTAATGGTTATTCTTCAGCCACTACCAAAATGAGTTTGCATTGCCTTACTGTGCTTCACTCCTACCCCCAGCTTGAGAACAAGGAAAAGTAGCCTATAACCAAATTGACACACATTGCAAAGACAGCAGGACATTAAACTCCACATAGCTAACCACACACACACACAAACCAGGAATTGACTGTACATACTTTGATAGACTTAGAGAAAAACGGGCTATATAAATTCAAATTGCTCTCCCACCTAGACACCCAGTTCCACTTCATGGGGCCCCATGATGCAGGTACAGCATTACCATCACGATGTGCTCATTCAACAAGATTTTGTTAAACAGCATTTTCCAATTAGTCAGTCCCAGACCAACTCAGTTAGTCAAGAAGTGGCAGTTGGTCTCTTCCACCTCCCCATCTATGCACACTTTTTATAAAAAGGAATGAAAACTTCATTGGCATCTTTCCTCCAACAAATCTGCCTATATCCTTCCATTTCCAATCACTATATTTCTTGGCTATTGAAGGTACTATTGTGTGTATTCCATAAACAGAAAATCTGAGTCAGGAAGGGTGAAATTCAGTGTAATACATTACACATAGTCACATCACGATTAGAATCCAAGCTACTTGATACCAACATCTATATTTTTATCTACTAGGCTGTATTTCCTGATTTGCTATGCTTCTTAGTTAATATAAAAACATAAATGAGTATTTAAGTTTTCAGTTTAGAGATTTTCCTAAAGATTGCTATTCTTAAACTAGAAATATAATTTCAAAGTAGTCAAGATGGATGGACAAGACCACCTAATGAAGCAGGAGGTGCATAATATTTGAACATGGATATACTCTCTTACTACCCCCATCCATTCTCAGGAAAAACATGGATCTGTAAACCTCAAACTTTAAGATTGTGATCTAGTAAGTGAAGCATAAGCCCAGGCTCACTATCTGTTGTCCACCTGAACATTGCACCCCTCCACGAGTTAGGGTGACCACAGCAGGACATGCATGTCTCAGTGCCATTTTGGGCAGTTCTTCCTGGTGGGGAAAGACTAGTGATAACCAAGTATAATAGATGAATTAACATATAATATGTAAGAAGGTACTAAGTACTAAGGAAAATAAAGGGGACACAAAGCACCATATCTAACAGAAGGGTGAAAAAGGACTTACCATTTTAACCATGTGGACAGAATGTTCTTCACTGATAAGACTTAGCAAAGATCTAAGAGAAAAAAGAAGATATTTGTGCAGACAAGTTATTGTCAAATCTGATAGCAGCTAGAGCAGTAGCAATGGGAGTGGATGGAGATGGCTGAATATGGATTTTTTTTGAAGGTCAAGTACACAGTATTTCCTAACAGACTGATTATGGGATATGAGAGAAAGAGAACACTAGCATGCCTCTAAGACTTGAGGTTGAGCACACAAAATGATGGAGATGGAAAATGTTATCAACTGAGAAGGGAAAGGCTGGGATCAAGGCAGACATATGGTACTTAGGAAAGGAAGGGCAAACTTTAGTTTTGGATGAAGTTGGGTGAGACAATGAAGGACTCAATAAATTTTTTAAAAACTACTGTGAGGAATCTAGATTCCATCATTTGGGCAAGACAGAGCTATCATTACTTCAGGAAGACATTCGCTGTGGGAAATACATTCTCCAAAATACATAGAATACACTTGAGTTGGACCAGGAAACCTAAAGGCAGAGCAACCAGCTAACAAGCTGTGAAGAGGTCTATGTGAGAAAAGAACATAACACGATACACAATAGGAATAATGGAAAGAAGCTGGAAAATTTAGATTTGCTGAAGCAGTGGCCTCAAAAGGACTTGATGATCAACTGAATTTTTATAATGGAAGGGGATTTGAATAAAGAAATTATCTGTTTCCTGATTTAAGTGACTTGGAGGATGGACACACTGTTCATTGAGCTGAACATCCAGAAGGAAGAGGACTCTCAGGATGAAAATTATTTTGTTTCCAGACTTCTTGGGTTAGAGGCATCTATGGGTAGCCACAACCAGGAAACCTATTGGCTTCTAGATTATAGAAAGCAGAACCTGAAGGAGAAGCTCTGGCCTAAGCCTAGTGACAGGGAAGGGGTCACACCCCCATTACAGTTACTGCTACAGCACTGGTGGAGTCTAAGGGGTCAACTGATGTGTGTAATGTTGCTATGGTCAATGTTTAAACCACTTTGTTTCTCCTTTATGGCTTTAGTTTTCACTCTAATGTCAAAGAAATTTGGCTTTAACTGCATTTATTTTGCAGTGGAGTCTGTGCAAAAGCTTGGAAGTAGCTAGTCCTGTGAGGGGAGAGACACCTTTCTCACAGCAACTCAGAAGTCTTTTGCATTTTCAGTTTTACAGCTATGTTCCTGCAAAGCCTTATATAAATGGATGTTGCTTAGAAATGCATTGCAATGTTTAACTGCAAACAACATTTTCATCATGTGCTGCTGTGGATGAAGTTAAGTCATGGTTTGTCTTTATATAAAGCATTAGCAAAAAGCTGATCACTTAAAGCAGTCTTTCCTCAAATGTATTGATACAGCTCTATGTACACTCAAGATGCTTTTTTGTGTGATATAGGAAATAACTCTAGATGATACATAAATCTGTCACTGAATAGCATTGCATCTCCATGTGAGAAAGGTTATTTCATTTTCCATTGTCTTACATTCTTTCTAAGCACTTGCAAAGAGATTTATTTTGATGCTGGTCTATCCCTAATGACCTCTTATTCCTATTTATGTTTCCTTAGAACATAGATAAAGCAGGCAATACATTCAGAGCTTTCCAAAAACTACAATTTCTAATTAGAACTCAATAACATTGCTTTATTTTTTACTGCATTTATTTTCTACTTAATTCGATTTGTGGCAAATCATTTACATTTTTAGCATGGACACTATGTCTTTCTAAAATGAATTAAATACAGGTGGTCTCAAACTCAGGTTACAACAGAGTAAAGTCAGCATGCATTCTACAGGAACAATATATCAAATTTTAATTTTGATCTTTTCCCATGCCCTAATAAGCCATATAATACTCTCACAATGTTGAGCAGCAGCAATCAACCACAGTTCCCAGTGAGCCGCACAATCACAGAAGGCAATAACCAATCGACTATAGCATTCTAGGTCACTAAGACATGTGTTTGGTGGTTTAGATATACTAAGTGCCTTTTGGACATATCACTTTCAATTTACAATGAGTGTATTGGACATGACCCCATTGTAAGTCAAAGAGGACCTGTATGTTAAAGTCTATTTCAGGGAAGGGAAGATAGCTTGCACCTGCCTGGCAAGTGCAAGGATTTGAGTTCAATCCCCAGCAAAGAAGGAAAAGGAGGAAGAGGAGGAAGAAGAATAAGAGGAAGAGGAAAAGGAGAAGGAGAAGGACGAGGAGGAGAAGAAGGAGAAGGACAAGGAGAATGAGAAGTACTTTCAAAGTTACCAAGTAAAAGATGGTTTTCAGGTATGTCCAAATACATTATGATTACAATGTTAACAGAAAAATTCCATCAGAAAAACAAAGTTAGACCCAAGTTTCTTGAATGCTCACACAATGTATAGATAATAGGACTAATGGTAACATCCATCAAAAATTATAAATTGACACACTCTTTTCAAATAAAACATTGAAGATTTTATTTATTATTTAAAGTACTACTTAAACAAAGGAACCCGGCAGAGAAAACTACTAGTAATTCAGAGTAAAAGTTAAAGATGTGTAGTGTATATGGAGTTAAAGAATACTGAAATGTATTCAGAAATGGAAATAAAACTCACTTTCTATGAAGGAGAAGGGACTGATCCTTCACTAGACAGAACTCACCACCATGCCTAGAGAAAAGAATTGTTTTTCCTATTAACTATAAGTTACAATAAAATATGGTACAAGGGCAATAGAACTTTAGAATCAAACAACTTGAAAGGGAAGGGCACACTCTAAACAATGCGTAGTTTCCCAGTGAATCAATGGTCCCAAGCAATTCATAGCCCAAATTCTAGGAAAGGTACATTGAATAGAAGAAAATGTACATAGTCAGTAGAGGTCTGTAGATTTAGTCTTGAGCCAAGAAATCTATGAGATCACACAAGTAAGTTCTCTCTTTTGGCCTCCTATTAATTATCTGTAAATGAAGAACCTAAAATATACTTTCCCAGTGTCCTATACATAAGGAAATTCTCTGATTCATGATACATAATCCGTTAGGACTTTAGCTTCATAAGAGTGGAATTTCAAAAGGTTACTCATCTTTTATAGGATCCTCCACCTGGTCTGCCTATTCTTTTTCCCAGAGAAGATGCTGTAAAGCTGCTCCCATTTATTCAGGTAAGAGTGTCATCAGTAGGCAAGTAATTGGTAATGACCACTCATACAGTGGCTTTGTTAGAAAGTGTCTTCCTTTGTCACTTGTATGAAGTTAAAGTCCTAGGAAGTTAAGTATTATAAATCAGAGAATTTCATAATTCATGGAATACTTTTAAGTATATATTAGGTCCTTTATTTGTAGATGAGTAATCTGAGGCCAAATGAGAGATTTCTGCTATCTCGTAGTTACAGGACCAGGACTAAATCTACAGATCTCCACTAACTATGCATTTATATTGCAATTAAGACTTTGACAAAATCCAACAAATATGCTTCACTTGTGTGTGTGTGTGTGTGTGTGTGTGTGTGTGTGTGTGTGTGTGGTTGGTTGGCTGAGCCCACCCTAGGGGGCTGGGCTGATATGCATGTGGTACAGGAATCAAACCTAAGCTTGCCTAAGCAGGCACTTCAGACCACTGAGCTATCTTGCTGGCCTATACTTCACTTATGATCATCATGATTATAATCCAGAAAAGAAGTCCCAGCTTCCACTGGCTACTATGTAACACCATTAACTTCTCTTTCCCTAAACTCGTTTCAGATCCCACTCCTGCTTGAAAATCCCTGTGCCTTGGGAAATATTAAGACAGTTATTTTTAAAAAATAATTTGATAGGAGAATTTCAGAGATACACAGTTCAATTTTATACCCCCTTCTGAGGTATTTTTTAATCACCATTTTGAGGAAGGTGGATTAATATAATTTACATTAAGTCCAATAAATTCCTTCCTCTCTAGTGAAAGGCAGTAAGAGAATTGGGACAAAGGTTACCAGGACTATATCCCATGACCTTACAGCAGGATAAAGCCCAAAGAGGCACAAATACTGCTTGGTTCTCGCCCAACACTACTGAACTCTCTAGGTGCCTTCCTACGAGAATTGATGTCAGAAGTGAAAGGATAGACATTGCTGCTGGACAGTTTTGGATCTACCCTTTATGACAAAAAAAAAACTTCATTTCTTTGTACTTCAGTTTCCTAATCTGTTAAAAATAATCATGATAATAACTGAATCACAGGGTATCTGAGGCTTAAAATTAAGAAGTAAAACACTGCATGATGAATAAGCACTTAAGGATAAGCGCTGCTGTGGCTGTATTTGCCATAATTGGAAAATGAAGGTGAATGCAACAATAAACATTGTTCCAGTCATACAACAGGAAGAAAGTTTACTTTTATCCCTTTTCATTATAAAACTCTGATTCACACAAGTTTACTAATATTTCTATTCTTTGTTATAAAGTATGTGCACCTGGGTTGGGGAGATGGCTCAGTGGAATAAGCACTTGCCTAGAAAGCACAGGAGTCTGAGTTCAATCCCCAGTTCTGCCAAAAAATAAATAAATAAAGTATGTACACCAAAATACCAGAAATAATTTCTGAAGCATAGAACCAGAAGGTGAACTTTTTATTATTTTTGCAAGTTATGAGTTTGTCATTATCTAATAGGAAATATGTGACATTGTCACAAATTGGGAGAAAGAGATGGAGTAAAAGGGGAGGAGTGAGAAGGAGTAGGAAACAGAGTGAGGAATTAACGTGGACCTGCTCCTCACAAGGAATGTACTACAAACACAAGAAAAAGAAAGAGCTAATGTGACGACATGAAATAGGTGCATAATACTTCAGATCACCCCCAAAATTTTCAGGTTTATAAAGATACAACAAACACTAATGTCAGTTCATCACACACTGCTAAAGAGACCCTTTTCCTACCTGCCTACTTGACTAAATGCATAGCAAAAAGTTCACATGAGCAAAAAAGTACACCATGGGCCTATAAATGGCATCTTAAGGCATTCCTAGCAACTTAAGTTCAAGAAGCCTCAAAAGATTTAGCACATTAGCCAACAATATTTACCAACAATATTCATTGAAAATTTGCTACATTTCAGGTAAAGGACATTAAGATACTTCTCTTTAAACTCAAGATCCAGTATGTAGGACAGAGAGATAACAATAAATGTAGAAACAAATAAATTAGTGTTTCAATGGTTTAGTGATGAGTGCTATGAAGAAAGTGAAGTAATGGAACAAAACATTGCGGGTGCAGAGGGGGACATGACATAATGCTCTAGGAGTCTTTCAGTAGGACTGACAAGAGAGAATACATAGCACATGGAAAGATGTAGAGGCACAGCATGTCATTTATGGAAATCTTTACTGAATCTGCATATCACATCATTTCTCAAATGAAGGCAGATTAGAAAGATAGGAATAAAACGAACCTGAAAAGAAGATGCATACTCCCAGTCTGGGGGAAGGGGTTGGAGTGAGTGAGCAAACACAGATATGGAGAATGGGTGTGGAAGGACAGATGTGAAACTAGGTTATACCTTGGAGCATGTAAAACCCTGTCATCTGCGAGTGACCCGCATGTGATCCACCCTGGCTGCTGAAGTTTGAGTGTGGTCTGTTCTCCAAGGGTCACATCTTGGATACCCTGGTAGGACTTTCAAGAGGCCCAATCCTTAGGTCACTGTGGATGCATCCTTTTAGGAATTAAGCAAGTTGTCATGAGACCGCTGAGCTAGTTCTCAGGAGAGGGTCATAAAAACAACTCCGGCTTCCTGTGTGGACATGTAATCTTCATGCACTCCTCACCACAGCGATGTCATTTGCCATGAGCTTTACCAGAGCTAATTTGATATAGGTACCTTTGCTAAAGCCTTCATAACTATTTTTATTTATAAAGTTTACAGCCTCAGGTATTTTGTTATGCTAACAAAAATCAAACTAATATGCTGGCTTAAACAATAAGAGACTTTATTGAAGTAAGCAAGTGGAAATTCAGAAACAATGTGGTACTCGAGTATAGTAAAATCAGGGCTCCAATTGTTTTCTTTTGAGCTTCAATTGTGTCTTCCTCAGTAAAGATACAGATCAAAACAGATACAGATAAAACAAAGATCTAGAAATGGATAAAGATAGAGATAAATATATATATATAGAAGTATCAGACAGAATTTCCAGGCCTACCTATCTCTCTTGATCCAAAAAGTCTTTATGGTTTTGTTTACTTGATTTCTTCCTCTGTCTAGCTCTTTGATAAAGCTTCTGATATCAGGTTTCTGCTTCAGATTTCACAATAGGAGGGGATGGGTAGATGAACAGTCACAAAGGTTAGAACAAGAGATGGAGATTTCTGTGGGAATTTTTATAACACTGTAGAAAATAAAAGCACACAATGTATGACAGATTCAAATAAGTACATAATGAATATTTTAAAAATGACTTTTGAGGCATTAGCATCCCTTTCTTAATGTTTCAGAAAGAATCACCTCAATAAGTGTCGCCGAGAAAACTGAGTATCTATGAACAGGCATGTGTAGTCACACATGCACACAAGCACACAAAAGAAACTGTACATCATACACATAAAAATCAACTAAAAATGGTTTAAGTATAAATATTTACAATTCTTAGAAAAATTATCGGTCTGAGCCATTATTTGTTTTTATTAAACACCAAAATAAATATAAGAAATACAAAAATAGTTAAGTGTGGGGATCTTCATACTAAAAATAGTTCTATATGACAAAAGAAAATATTATTTAAAAAATAAAACAATCTATGCAATGATTTTTAAAATTCCTAATATTGCACATATTTTACAATAGACAAAGGACCTAAACAGTTATTTTTCCAAAGAAGACACAGGAATGGCTAACAGAAACATGACCAACTTCACCCTCAATCAGAAACTATCAAAACTTGTAAATCAAAGCCACAGTGAGCTATCACCTCACATTTGCTAGGATGGCTATTACTTTAAAAATTACAATAAACATGCATAAGGATATGGAGGAATGGGAACTCTGGCAAACTCTTGGTGTGAATATGAATTGGTAAAACCATTATGGAAAAAAATAGTGATTGCTAAGAAAATTAACAACAAATTATCAAGTGATCAAGCAACGTTATATCTTGGCTATATAAACAAAAAGTAAGTTAACCTCAAAGAGAAATCTACACTCTCGTATTTTGTGCATCATTATTCATAATAGCTAACTTCAAAACAATCTAAATGTCTATCAACAGATGAAAAGATACAGGAAATAAATAGGATACATGCATGCAATAGAATATGATTCACCTATGTAAAAGAAATTAATCCTGGATGACCCTGAAAACCATGTTAAATGAAACAAGCCAGACAGACAAAAAAAAAAGTATGATCTCACTTACATGTGAATCTAAGACAGTCCAACTCATAGAAACAAGAAGTAGATTGTTGGTTGCCAGGGACTCAGAGGAAAATAGGAAGAGATAGTGAAGTAGTACAAACCTTCAGGTTTGTAATATAAATAAGTTCTGAAAATTATGTCTACATGATAGCATCTATAAATAAAATGTGGTAAGAGAGTTAGAGTTTGTATTGTGTTCTTACTACAAAAAAATAGTGGCAGAAAGAAATACTGGAAGAAAGCAGATATGTTTATACCTTGATGGTGATGATAGTTTCATGGATGTACACCAACCCCAAACTCCTCATGGTGAATAAACTGAAAATGTCCAGCTTTTTTAAAATGTAAAAGCATTATTTTTAAAGATGCTAGAACAATTTAAACAAAAATTTGAGTTACTTTGAATTTTTTTTGTTTTTAACTGTTTGGCTACAACACATTTTTCAGAGTAGATTCCATATATTTGGGCTTCAGCAGAGTGACATAACCAGCCCAAAACATGCACACACGCACGCACACCACCCACACACACATGCACGCCACATAAGCTCAACAACCCTGTTTCTCACACCCTTGTCATGATCTGCCCCAATTTTGACCTCATCCAGGCATGTCAGGAAAAAAAGGAACTGGAATTTTGGCAAGTAGCTTTTTAAAGGTTGTTGACCTCTGGTTTACAGTACAGTTCATGTTATGACCTTTGTACTATAAATCATTATTAAAAGCAGCCTGGGTGTAGTGGAAAGTTCTTGGATTTATGAGCAGGAGCTATGGGCTGAAATTACTATTCTATAACTCACCAGCCTAAAGCTCTCCTTAACATCTGTAGAAGGGGCATAATAATGCCTACTCTACTAGATCTGTACAAAATTGTGAACTGTTTACCCATAAACTTATATTTGTAGAACATTCATCATTTACTTGTATATTCTTAAGACATAGCCTATGGATGGCAAATACATAGTCCTGATTCTGCAACTCCTTACCCTTGGAAGATAAAACTAATTCACAATAGTGATTTACTCTACTAAACCTGAAACATAGGGACACTAAAGAGGAAAACAGGGGGCCGAGGAGATAGCTTAGTGGAATAAGTGCTTCCCTAGCAAGCACAAGGGCCTGAGTTCAATTCTCATTTCTAAAAAGAAAAGAAAGAAAGAAAGAAAGAAGAAGAAGAAGAAGAAGAAGAAGAAGAAGAAGAAGAAGAAGAAGAAGAAGAAGAAGAAGAAGAAAGAAGAAGAATTATTTACCACCTAGCTTTATAAATAAAATTTTATTGGAAAACATCCATACTTATTTATTTACATTGTCTATGGCTGTTTTCCTATGTGCATAGCAGAACTATAAATCATAATACAGATCATGTAACTCCAAAACACAAAAAGTCCATAAGCCTGTATTTTTTTTATTTTATTTATTTGGTACAGGGTCTCACTATGAAGCTCAGACTCCTAGTGATTCTCCTGTTTTCAGTATCCCCAGTGCTGGGATTACAGACATACATTACCATGCCCAGTTTTGAAACCATCACTGTATGCAGTACTGGGGATTAAACCAGGTCCTTGTGCTTGCCAGGCAGGCACTTAGACCACTGAACCACTTCCATAGCCCAAGCCTTTATTTTTAAAGCTTGCCAACTTTTTGCTATATCATGCTCCTTGAAGGTAAAAGCTGTGTGTTTTATCTCTTTGCTCCTCCCACCACCTAGTAAACAGGCTTCTGTTACAAGTAAACTAAATAGAACATGTGAGGGATTCTAACAATAACACTGGATAGAAGCGGAATGAGTTTACTGGAATAAGCCATTGGGTTTCTCATCAGGACTCAAAAGCAAAGGCAAACAAGACAGTTTACTTACATTAGGAGAAGAGTCACAGGGCAAGAAGCAGAGGTCCAAAGAGCTGCTAAGTAGTACATAGATACATAGGTAGAAGCAGTCAAGGAGCAGTAGATGGGACTGGGGAAGTAGCTCAGTGGCACAGGGCCTGCCAGACAAGTACAAGGCCCTGAGTTCAATTCCTGTACCAAAAAAACAAAAATCAGTGGTGGCAGAGTTTAGACCAAGAAGACACAAGAAATGCACAGAGGAAACATGAGAAAGCAAGCCCAATGTCAAGCCTGAACTCCAAACTGCTTGGTCCAAACCAGCACTGCCAACTTGTTTTGGTAAAGGACCTCAGAGTGGTGCAAGATGCCATACAGCAGGATCACCTGGGAAGTTTGTTGATATAAAAATTCCCAAGAATTGTTCCAGACATGAGTCATCATGAAACCCTAGAGAAAGAATACAAGCACCTCCATGGTTAACAGGCTCCTAGGTGCATTTATTCTCATTCATTGTTACAACAACTAGTCTAGGGTATGTTTGTTTTAGATGGCTCTGTGTCATACATATTTTCCATCTAAAGACTTAAAAGCAATGCCTTCTTCCCAGAGAGCTGATTATTATCTGAAAGATGGTTTTAACTGAGTCCACACAATACCAGACACCTGATCAACACAACCAAAAATTCCCGGTGAAGCTCATTTCAATAAACTGACCAGTCATAAAGTGATTGATGACCCAAGAGCCGCACATAGGCACAGGACCAAAGAGACAAGGATGGTCAGGGGAATAGGAGGAAGAATAACTCCATCTTATTGGAAAGTATCTGTTTTCCCCCAAAATAACCATGATAAATGATTTGTGACTGTGACATAGGACAAAGAATTTCAGTATAACAGAGTTGAGTATGGAAAAAAATCCAGCCAGTATAGTAAATCACTCTATGGGGAAAAACAAAAAGGAAGCAGTTCAGAATAGATGCCTCTGGAGATAAAAGTCACCTCTGAGATATTCTGGTGAAAACATTTTTTTTCCTTAGAAATATCGAGCAATAGTTCATTGTAGAAAAGAAAAACATTATAAACCAAATGGCTTTCCCACATGATAGCAAAGTATACATTTAATGTGAGCTCATTATACCTTATTTACTATCAATTTTAAGTAAGTTTTCATTTGCTGCTAAGGTTTAACACCAGGAGTGTTAACACTAAAGAGAGCTCATTGTTCTCAAGGCTATAAAAGATTTTATGAAACTTTAGGAAAAGAAAATAGACTCCTCCCCTACCTGTGCCCCTGGGGCTCACTTCATGATTTATCCATGGCAGGCATTCATTACTTGTCTATCTAGGATATCCAAGCTATTGTTCCCATTCAGATTATTGAATTAGTCCCACTCAGATTCTTGAATCAAAATTAAGAAATAGAATAATATATTCTCAAGATTTTTTCTGAAGAGCTGTAAATTGGTACTGGGAAAACTGAATAGTCAAAATAAATGATGTTTGATAAATTAGTATTGGGAATGCTTTTCAAGCAAAAGTGATGTCTTATGAAGGCATTCCCTATGCCAAGAAGTATTTCAGATGAATCAAAGATTAAAGTATGAAATGTGAGACCACAAATGTTCTATAAGAAAACTTAGGGAGAAGTATTAAATCTTACAGTGGAGGAAATATCTGTGTCACACAAAACTTAGATGCCAGTTGAAGTACAGGTGAATTTCATTCCACAAAAGTATGAATGAAAGGAAAATCAAAGATGACTAAACTTGTAGGCAAACAATGTTGCATTATATATTTTAGACCAAAATATTTTTAATGTAGAGAGTTTTAAGAAATCTTCAGGCTGAACAGATAGCTCATCAGACTAAAGCACCTGCTTAGGCAAATGCAGGGTCCAGGGATTTGATCCCAGGCCTGCTGTGCTGGTCCCACCCTGCGGCACGCTGAGATAACTATTGACACTGGGTGAGTGGCACACACCTGTAATCCCATCACTTGGGAGGCTGAAAGCGGGTAAGTCTGATCTAGTAGTGAGACCCTGTAGCTCAGGTACTCAATGCAAAAAAAAAAAAGAAGAAATTTGTAAAAAACTTCTAGATAACAAAAGAAAAATAGACAAAGATAGCATTACTTTGTAATTAGCTAAAATGTCTTATAGATTTATCAAACATATTTGATTTTCTTATATAAGAAAAGCAGACATGAAAAACTACAAAGAAATATCACCTTCAACTGATCAGATTGGCAAAGATTTGTATCTTATGTTGATTGACAAAATACAGATTGATAAAAACTATCTTGTATTTAAAATGAGGAAGCAGGTACTTTTACACTTTATTAAAAGGAATGTGGGTTGGTTTCTCAGAAAGCAATTTGGCAATAACTGTCAAACTTAAAGTGAATTTAATCCATCATTATTCTGGTGACATGGTGAATTTTTGGCTATGTGTGTATACAGTAATCAGCACTTTTATTGTATCATTGCATTCTATTGTTGTTGCTGTTGTTTAGGAGTCTTAAGTTGTCTACCTTAGCCTTGAACTCCCAGCCTCACAAACAGCTAGGATTACAGGTGTGAGCCACTGTCCCCAGATATATCACTCTTCATAACAGCAAAAGGCAAATATAGCCCAACTTTCCAACATAGGAATAATAAAAGAAAATATGATAAATAATTGTGGTAGAATATAGTATGAAGTTATTGATATTACTTGGTACCACAAGTAAAAGGTAACTGTGTAACTAGGTAGATAAAAATATATTAAAACAAAAAGTGGTACAGAATGTCATACTGTATTCAAATATGATGTTATAGGCAGAGAATACTTCTGGCAGGAAAACTGAGAAACAGGTAATACCAGTTACCTCTGGGAAAAAGAAATGGGTGGTTAGGAATGAAGGTGAGAGAGATAACAAGTGTAAATATACATATATACACCATGTTTCTTATAAATATTCAAACTTTCTCAACATATTCTAAAAGAATCCTGAAGGCAGATTTATACCTGTATTGTTTTAATAACACAATCAAGCAAGAAAAAATTTAAGACATTAATTAGTGTCCTTCCTTTTTCTGTCCTCTCCTTTTCCAAAGATTCAGACCATTAATAATTCCTTGCCTTAGGGACCTGCACAGGACAGAAAGCAGAAGCTGCTTCTCAAATGATTCTTTCCATTTTTTAGAAAGCTCCAGCACTTTGAAGAGATTATGGCAGGAGACCAAAAGGGAAAGAGAGATGCAGTTTTGAGAGTAGAAAACAGTGGGAAGGGAAGAGGAAAATTTCTCTGGTCAGAATGACGTGAAAGTTGGGCAACACCAATGAAAAAGTTTCAGGATACAGCTATTTTGTAGGCTAAGAAAATCTCCATCCAAGACCAGCCTGAGCTACAAAGTGAGCTTAAGGCCAGCCTGAACTGCACAGTGAGACCCTGTCTCAAAAAGACAAAAAAAAAAAAAAAAAAAAAAAAAAAAAAAAAAAAAAATCTCCATCCAGGACACAGGGGATTCTAAAGGGTCCTAAACCCCAAGAGCCAGCAACTGAAAGATCTGTGGATCGTTGATATTCGCCTACTTGGACCCCTGGGGTCACTTCTACTTGATATGAAAGAAAAGTCTAGAATTGTGGCAAACCCTAAGGTGGAGAGAGGTGGGAAAGAAGGTGAAGGAGAACTAAAGGAACTCAGATAATGCCTAAGGTCAGGTCTTTCTCTATCCTATAGGATACAAGCTTACAGTTGGATTCTAGAGTAATTTGGTAGACGGCTACCCCATCCCATTGTTCTGTAGGTACACTGCATCGGCCAGGCATGCCAGCAGTAAACATAAGCTCCTTTTGCAGAGGCACCATGTGGAAACATGTACAATTTCTCTCCTTTGAGCCACATATTGTTTCTCATTCTTCTTTCCATTTATTTGACTCTCTTTTTCTTATCCAGTTTTCCTTTGCCCGCTGCCTAAGAGGAGGGATACCAAAAGCAGGTGGAATCACTCAAAGATAAAAATGCTTTTACACTTAGAGAATACATGCATAGTGCCTAATTTTCTCTAAGTGGCTATGTCTTGCCAGATTTCTCCATGAGGCTGGGGAGGACACGCATGCAGGGTCAGATGATGGTGGTAACACTGAGGCAGCACTGGAGTCTTCTGGACAAGGATGGTGCTTTTTCAGCAAAGGGCAGAGTCAATCTAGTGACAGATTTTTTTTGTTTTTGTTTTTTAGTATTGGAGATTGAACTCAGGACCCTATGCTTAAAAGGCAGGTGTTTATTCTACTGAGCTACTGGCCCTATAATCAGTTTCTTTGAACAGAACCTGAGGTCATTCTTGAGTAAGGGACATCACAGCTGGGATAAGGGCTGTGAGGGACACTATTAACCATTGAAAGATCCCTCTTACATGTGTGAAAAGACAAACTGAAGAAATGGGGAAAGTGAGTGAGGACCCTGCAAGTGTAGACCCTGCATTGCTTAACTTAAAGGACAAGGAAAGGCCCAAAAAGTTTCCCTACAAGATTTAAAATAGCACTCCAAAATCACAATGATAAACTTTCCTTCGTTCGGGGCATGTTACTCTTACTGAGGCCTCTGTCCTGAGGACTCTATATCTCTTTAGAGCCTGAGAGTTTCAAGAATGTTTTCATTTCACTGGTAATTATAAAGACAAAAATATCTAGCTGCTATAAGATCAAATCTTATTCTTAGCAATGACAACCTGCAAAGTTTAAGTAAGAAGAAGTTGTCTTCTCTGACACTGAAATATTTTTTCCTTTCAAAAGCATCCCTACATTACATAAATTTAAGAAGCTCTGGTTTTTTGCTTTGTTTTGTTTTATATATCTATTTGGTACAGGGTCTTACTATGTAGCTTGGACTCACAGTTATCCTCCTGTTTTCACCTTCCCCAGCTCTGGAAATACAGACATGTGCCACCTTACCCGGACTCAGTGGCTGCCACAGTGCAGCACTGTAGTGCCTGAGATCGAACCCCAGTCCTTGCACTTGCCTAAGTAGGTGCTCAGTCTGCTGAGCTATCTTGTCAGCTTGAAGCCCTGGTTTTTATCTTTGTCTTTTTAGGAAAGTAGGGTAAACCTTGACTATTCCCTTCATTACCACACAAGACTTTGGAAAGCACAGATCCCAATCTTACAGTGAAGAACCCATCATATCCCATCATAAATTGGAGAAGCACCTACCAGAACAGCCCCTTGGCTCATCCCTGGAAGGCTCCAGTTGCCAGAGGAGCCCCCAGCCTCAAACTTCTGCTCTTGTCTTTCTAAATCCCATCCATTCTTCTCCCCGAGCTTATTCTACATATTATATCAACTGTACTATATATTCTTATCACTTGCCCAAAATCTAAACTGCTCACTGTTGCTCAGCTTAAATTCCTCTTGTCTACCAAGACTGTTAGCTCCTTGTGAGTAAGCCCCAGGAAGCCACCACCCCATAAGAGGAATCCCTATCTTCATCTTCTACAAGGTACTCCGGTGCATGTTCTCTCATTTTACTCAAACATCTGTCCTATTAGACAAATTGGAACCACAAACTTCTGTTCTGAAAAGAACACCATGTCTCAGAAAAAGCTGATGCCTAGACTGAAGCCCACTGAGTGAACTCACAAGCATTCAACTAACATGCACAAGTAAGTCCTCCCTGATTCAAGGTTTTATTTTCTATGCTTTCAATTCCCTACATTCAACCCCAGTCAGAAACTATTAAATGGAAATTTCCACAAATAACTCACAGATTTTAAATTGTGTGCCTGCATTTTGAGTAACATGATGAAATCTGACACTATGATTTTCTGTCTTCTTGAAATGCGAGCCAGCCATTTGCCTAGCATATCAATACCATCCGTGCTTCTCACTCTTACTCACTGAGCAGCCATGCTAGCTAGCAAGTGGACTGCCATGGCATCACAGTCATGGCATGCAAGCAATCCTTATTCTACTTTAAACAGCTCCAAAGCCAAAGAATAGCAATGCTAGCAATTTGGATTTGCCATTGAGAAAGAAAGTGCTCCCTTGAAGTAAAGAGTTTTGTAAAAGTACAAGATTTTAAATTTTTATTAGTGTGTTTGCACTAATTACATTGCTCATGGAGAGTTGGCCCAAGTACGTAGTACATCTTTATTCTTCTTTTACTGTTTCCTCCCCTCCTTCCTCCGTGGTCAGGGAGATCTATCTCCCTATTTCTTATTATCTGTCTTTTTAAGAAAGACCACATTAATATAACTTTTATTAAATATAGTGCTATAATTGTTTGACTTCATCATTAGTTATTGCAAATATACGGTGCCTAGTTCCTAAATTTTATCATATATATAGTACTATATATAGTATGTATAGCAATATATATAGTATATATACAGTATATAATTATATTATAAATAGTAAAATTAATGTATATAGGATTCCAGGTTGCTCATAATTTCAAACACCCACTGAGAGTCTTGGAGTGTCTCCCTCTCCCAGAAAAGAGCTCTACTGTAAATGCTAGAATCTGCTAAACTCCATATTGAACTGAGGATCCTTGTGATGTTGATTCTTCTTAAACTATTCAAGAAAGTAGCATACACACTGGTGTAGCAATCCCCCTATTTCACTTATGTAGATGGTAATTTTAGCTATTCCATGCCTAGATGCCTGATCAAAAGTAGGGACTTAAATATTTGCCAGTGAATTCTAGCTCATTCACTAGATTGCAAGTTTCATGAGGGTAATGGCACACCTGTTTTGTTCATTAACACGTCCCAGCTTCTAAATAGCACCTAATGCAGAGTGGGTCCTTAGGAAATATTTAGTAATACCCAAATGATTCAGTTAGCCAATGCCTATGTACCCTCCTGTGTTAAACACCTGGGAAGCCACAGAGTTCTCAAAAAAAAATCTTTTTGTCAATCCCCCAAAACCAGGGCAGTGAATTCAACTCAGAACAAAATTACTTCCAAGAAAATGAACGATTCCCCGATTGCAAATTGGCTCTGGATGGTGCTGTTTCTCTCCCTTTTAAACGCCTTTCAGGCAGCTATTTCAGGTGATGGCATTACCATTGAAGGAATTCAATAAAGCAGCCGGCTTTCTCCCCCCTCGACGTTTATTTTCTATAATCCATCTTACAGCAGGAGGTCATTACCCAGTCAAACAACAACGTTCAGTTTCATTGGCAATGCTGAAGAAAACACACAGAGGCTTCGCACAAACGGGTGTGTAGTAAATTTAGTCTTTTAATAGGTTCATTCTTTATTAGGTATTTATTTCAGGAGGCAAAGTCCTAATTGGATTAAGTGGAGAAGCTAAAAATCTATGAATACCCACAGAGAGATTCCAGAATTAGATGGATTTGGTTGAGGTTTCCAGTTTTCTTTCCTTTTCTTCACTTGGCTGAAGAAATCCACACAACAATCTCTTTCCCCTCAGATGACACCTTGCCAAGCATTTGTGTGGGGTAGAAACGTCTGTCTTTCTGCTTCCCAAAATTACTGTGGGGCTAGATTCTAGGATAAAGCAGCTCCCAGAGCCAGCATGAACGCAATTTGCTGTGGCAGATGAATATAACAAAGGTGGTGGGTCTCGATGTTTGGCCTCAAGGCACGATTCAATTTTCAGCTGTTTCAAAGCTATTATGTCAAAGGCTGTTTGCATAAACATAATGTTGCCCAGAAACCTTGGGTAGGCAGGAGTGGCAACGTCCGCCCTCTACTGCACTCAGTGGAAATCGCGGCTGGACTTCCTCCCAACCTACATTTCCTGCTGCAAAAAAGGGAACAGTCCCCTCCCCCCAAATAGGCCATCTCTAGAACTTTCTAACGCTTTTTCTCAAGCTTTAAAACCGGAAGGGATGATTCAGTTTTGTTTCAAGGGAGAATATGTAAGAGCCTGAGGATGTGATGACTTGATTGATGATGTGGGAATCTATGAGGAAGCGATTTCCCTTCCTAGCGCTTGAAAGAAAACTCTTCTCACCCTCTTTCCACCCACACATATATATTTAAATCATCACATGGATATTCAATATGTTTTCTAACACAGAAAAAACAGACATGACTCACAGGAAACAAATCAATACATTTCAGAATGGGCCAAAAATGTCACCATAAAAAATTATTTAATGTTTATGATGGCAAGAGTTAGAGGGGATATCTTCTCAGTTTCATGTAGGAGTTCAGCTGTTTCTTCTTCTATCTTTCTTTGTTCTTTAATGAAAATAATGTCATGCTCTATGGCTAAAGCACTATGTCCTGAATCAGTGTTCCTATATCCAGAGTTATTGAGCAAATTCTTCAAATTTTAAAATGTGCGATGTTTGCTTATAACTGGACACAGTGTAGCCCCTCTTGATGCATAGGTACTCAATGAAGCCTCATTGAAACAAGACAAGATAAACACACGGAGTCTGCAGAATAATAGTTTATAGTCTAGTGGAGTTTGCAGTTCAGTGAAACAGATTAGCATTCATTACATAGCATAATCAAGTTATTAATTATAACATGAACAAGATTTTTTAAATGGTGCCAATCAAGCATGTTTAATAGATACCTAAATTTTGAAAACCCTATTATGGCAGAATATTTACCTATTTTTTTTAATCTACTTGTAGTCATCTTTCTTTCCTCTAGGTACTGTCAGACGTCTTCATCTGCTGTTCTCAATGAATTCTTACTACCTATACCCTGTGAGGTAAGAAATTGTCACTCCCTTTTCACTAAGGTTCAAAGGAACAAAACAACTTATAAAAAGTCATGCAGGTAGTAAGTAGCTGATTTCTGTTAAAGTCCAAAGTCAACAACTTTTAATGATTTTTCTACTTATGTAAACCTCTTCAAGATAATTCCATGTGTGAGTTTGAGTGTCCACAATGTTCTCATTAGACAAAGCTACCAAAATGTCTCCCCAAAGTCTCCTACATTTGGAACATAGCCGAGTTATGGGTCGTGATACTCCTCATCATCAAAGACCAGCTCATAGCTGACTGTGCTGCTGGAAGGTGGGACCCGCCACAAGAGGCACATCACAGGGGCTGTGACCTGGAATCTTGTGATTTTGTTCCCGGCTTGGCCCAGGCTCTCTGCTCCCTGGCCACCATGACATGGGCAGTTTTTCTTGCCCACACCACTTTTTCTTTCACTGTGCCATCTGCCTCAGAGCAAGCCAAAGATGGACTGAACCCACTGAACTTATGAGCCAAACAGTTTAGAGAAAGAAGCTCTGTCTTCCTTCCAGTTGTGGATATCTGTGCTTTGTTCTGACCCTTCTATTAATATTCTTTCTGAAGAAGCAAAAAAAGCCAATTAATACTTTCTTATTAAAGTTTCACAGATGGAAAAAGGTGAACTATTTTTAAGCCATGTGGGCTTGAACAGTGATAGGCTAGTCAGCAGTACATAGGTATATATTTTGAGGCCAACATGTTTGGATTCAAATCCCAGACTATCAGTTACCAACTGTGTGTCACTAAGGTAATTTTCTTCATTTGTCATTCTTTAATCTCCTTGCCTATAAAATAGGAATGCAGGTAATGTCATCTACTTTGTGGGGGTGGAATTGCTTGAGAGGACTCCACAAGATAACACAGCACACATGAGCACTTACAGCAGCATCTGGAACCAAGTAAACACTCTGAAAATGCCTCTGTTTTGGATTCACAGTGAAAGCACAGATGGTGATTTGCTTCGAGGGGTTCTTCAGAAGATTGCATGAGATGATGCTAGGAAAGATCTTAGAACAGTGCCTGGAATGTATATGTGAGCTGTAACTGTTGAATGAAACCCCCTCTGGCCACCCATAACTAAAAAGAAGGGGCTTGGTAGCACCATCATGTCTGCCATCAGTAGTCAAGGCTTTATGTACTGGCCCCCATCAAGATGGTGGAGGCCAGAGCATTTAGCAGAGTCTCTAGGTAGAGTGAATGGTCTACTGTTGCTAAGTCACTCACATTCAATAGTGAAGCCTTGGAGTTGGGACTCGGCAGAACTGTGCTGTGTGGTAAAAAATACTTTACAGGAGGCAAGACATGCTTTGGTTTCTTCCCACATTCCTAGTGGCTTGCCTTACACACCCACACAGAAACAGGAAGCCAAGGCTTGAGTGAATTTATATCTTCTCAGTTAGTACATTAAAGGATAAGAAGACAGAATAGAATGATAATTAGGGACATGGAATGTGGAGTCAGAAAAATCTTCTAGCACCATTCTGTACTTATACAGGACCCTATAGAGTGGCTTAAATTTTCTGAGCCTGCTTTCTTGATTTTAAAATAAATATTTTTAAAATTGCATTTTTCATGTGTTTGTATGTGAAGAAAAAAATCTGGTAACATAAAAGCACATATTATTAAAATATGTAAGTCCTGACACAATAAGGACTGGGGTAACTCAGTGGTATGAGTGCCCACCTAGCATTGCAAGACCCTGGTTAGCTCCCCAGCACTATATGATATTATAAGAACAATAATATTTACAAGTGTTGTCAAATGTCTTCCACATCATATTTATGCTCCACAGCAACCTAGCACAAATATTTTACAGATGATGTTTGGAATAATTAAGTTATTTGCTGGGGTCTCCGAAACTACAAGTCTTAATGGGACTGGTACATGGTGTTCTGTAAGTTACAGCTTTCATTTCCTTTTTTGTCATTAATTCCTCAATGATTCTAATCAGTAAACATTCTTCATGTGCTTTATTTGTGAAGTGAGGGCCTGGGAGTAAAACCAAGCAGGATCAGGCACAAACCTGGCCTTCGCAGAGCATTTAGTTCTATTATTCTTTTGACAAAACACAGGCACCTGATTAGTTATTGCTCTCGTCTCCCAAAACATTCAGCCAGAATTCTTGACATATAATATTCAACTTTCCCTGTCAGAATTGACTTCCAAAAGCCCTATCTCCATTACATGAAGTTAGCATTTTTGCCATTAGGACATCAGTTAGGAATTCTGAAAAGGATCCAGTGTATTGGGATATGATAATGAAAACACGCCCTCATCACTCATGTACTTGGCAGAGACAGCTGTTATTTTTCCCCTTGCCTCTCTATTCTTTTCCAACTAACAACATCCCAAGTTTTCCCTGGACCCTCCAACTCTCAGTCCATTAGCTTTATGGTGATTCTACTTCAGGCCATGATGCCAGCACTTATACAAAGATTCAACTGACCAGAACACTGCATCCTCCAAGCTAAGGAATTGGTAGGGAGATGAGTTGTAGCCTAATCAGGATTGTTACGGCTTATATCTAAATGTCCCTGACAAGCCTCACACAGTCACAGGTGGGTTTTTCAGAGATGGCTGGATCTCAAGTGTGTGATGCTGGGAATGAGGGTGACTAGTAAATTAGTCCACTGATTGGTTTTATACAGTTCTGGGTAGAATTAACAGTGCCTAACCAGGGGTATGATAAAAATATAAGAGACAGAAAGAAAGCTAGTGTGGTTGCTTGTCGCTTGCAGCTGGATGCCTTCTGTCCATTGCCCACCACGGACTGTCTCTGCACTGTGACACTTCTGCCATGCCACCCTTCCTGCTCCACTATGGACTGAAACTTCTGCAGCCTGTGAGCAAAATAGACCTTCCTTCCATTATCTTTGGATGTTGGGCATTTTGTCTCCGCAACAAAATCAGTAAATAGAACAACAGTATTAAAGGCTTTTGGGGGGCTGATGGGAGACAGGCATTGTATTTTTCTCTGGGTCTGCTAGCCGTAAGGAGCACTTGAGTCTAGAGATTTTAGGACCATCACAAGCACCCTTCCAATATAAATGGGAAGAGACAGGTGAAGAAATGGAAAGCAACCAAGTCATATTTATATTTGTTGAGCCCTTAGAGCACATTACTCCTGAAACTCCTGGCAGAGGAACAGATCTCCTTCCTCCATAGAATTCCTTTCTATGTGTCTTAGGAGTCCTGATAGCACAGGACTGAAAACTAAAAGAAATTTTTCTAACAGAAACACACAAAAAAAAATTCTCTCAAAGTTAAGAAGAGACCAAGGGGGCTTAGTGGTAGCATTCCAAAGTGATGGCAAGCCTTCTGCAGGAAAGGTGTGCAGTCCTCTGTTTTGACAATGATTCCCTCACCCCCTTTGCACTGAACTGCATCTCCAGTCACATTTTAATTTTTATTTTGAGACAGGGTCTCACTAAGATGCTAAGTTACCCAGGCTGGGCTCAAACATGTGCTCTTCCTGCCTCTGTCTCCTAAAGTGAAGGAGTTGTAGGCATGCACCACCACACCTAGCTGATAATGCATTTGTCTGTTTCTTTCAGTTGAGGCACAAAAGCAACAGAACAGAAATCACTCCACTTGGACTGAATTAATGGGTATGTCAGTAACCAACACACACTCATGTGGCCTCTGCCCTGGGCTCCTCCTGAATCCCCTGACTCGACTGCAGACCCTTAGCCCTTCTGAGGATGGGGAAAGACATGGTCCCAAGCACTAAGAAAACTAAATATCTAGCTGTAGGTAAATTTAGAAAAAAAGTATAATACTTCTTGAGTATATGAGAATTTCAAAATATTTCAGTAAGTCGCATGCATAGTCCCTTGAAAAAAATTCTTTCTCTTGCAAGTTTTGTTCTGTTTCCTTTCATACTCCTGGGTGGATTTTCTCAGATGACCACTCCTTGCATTTATTTCTATGGCAACCACAGCCTTGACCCAAAAAGACCTGATCTATTTAGTGTCTTCTTAGTGTCAAAAAGTTTGGAAGTTTCCATCTGTCGCTTTGCCCTAGGCCCTGTGATTCCAAGATTCAGCAGCCATTCCAATGTTCCTCACACTCTGGATGAAGCCAGACTGACTGCTTCTTAGCTGAGAACAGAAGTTCACTCTGGGCAAGTATGCAGAACAGGGTGGCAAGAGGTTCCCTGTGATCTTTCCTGCTCAGCAGGCAATGTTTGCACATGTTCATCAAATGTACTAGCTTCCACATCAGATAAACCAAGCCTAAATCCTAGCTCAGCTCTTATCAGGTTTCCTTTTCTTTTATCAACCTTAAGAAGTCTGGATTTACATAAAATAACAGTCTCCACCTTATTGTTTTGTTGAGAAGATCCAATGAAGTAATGCAAAGAAAGTGTCTATTTTAATACCTGCTCCTAGTAGGAAAGCAAGTAGGAGTTGCCTGTTCAAATAGTAATTCTGATTATTAATGAAAAACAGCCCAAGCTCTCTGGGAATTCAGAACCTGAATAATGAAACCAACTAAACCAACATCTGCCCGGTGATTTCATCTATAGAACATACATCAAATAAAACAGAGGACACAGTGCCAGCACATGGTTATTCCAGACTCTGCTCAATCCAATATAAATACAGATTTGCCCTTCACTGCTCTTAAGGGAAAACCAGAGCTTCCTTGTGCTCAAGCAAAATGGAAGCTGATACGCATCAGGTATATACGAA
Organism: Ctenomys sociabilis; assembly: GCA_004027165.1. Classification (NCBI taxonomy): domain Eukaryota; kingdom Metazoa; phylum Chordata; class Mammalia; order Rodentia; family Ctenomyidae; genus Ctenomys; species Ctenomys sociabilis. The sequence continues at coordinate 5,824 of PVKA01006138.1, read as the reverse complement.
AGGAATTTTGTAATGTCAGTTATTAGCTGTCACGGAGAATAAGAAGGAGCTAAGCAGAAAGCGAAAATTACCCAAATAGGACCCGTCATGGAGGCAAATGGTTGGGCCAGAGCACTTGTGCAAAATTGTAAAGACCAAGGCTCTTTTCTCCCCGAGCGTTTTGTTACATGCTTTCTTGACATGTTGGAACATACCCTCCCAACTAGGTCTCCAATGTGTGCTTTCGAGGCCCAAGTTCCCAATGCTATTTTTTCTCTGCAATAACCTCATGCACCCAGAGCCTTCCGTGCTTCTGCCCCCACTCTGCTTCTGCACTATGTTTCTTTACTCAAAACTCTGCTTTCTCACTCATCTAAAATTTTAATTCCTTCTGAAATACTGTGGGTGGAAAGAGGTCCCTTCCACTACCACTTCACCCAAATCTGCATTTTTACCAAGTTTTGATTCTCCCAAGAATGAAGATGAGCCTCATAAGTGACTGTTATTTGGTGTGAAGTGGGCAGAACCAGAACTGTGGTTCCGTTCTGAACTGGAAGACATTCCATAAGCATGACAGTACACAAGCATCACTGAGAGAGGCAGTCACACACCAAACTAGCATGTGCTGCATATTTGCCTACTCTAGGTCAAGTAATAGGCTTATGGAGACTGCAGAGAGGGCAAAGTGTGCTAATACCTGATGGCCTGTGGATAGAATCGATGGCCCACAGAACATACCATCTAGAAAGTTGCCTCCATTTTATCTTCTCATGATGTGCATGCATCTATGGAAAGTTATGGGAAGCACTGCTTTTGTTAACATCTAACAAACGAGTGATTTATTTCATTATAATGTCATTTGGGACTTCTTGGCCCCTGAAAGTGAAATAGGGCTGCCTCAAAGCTCCAATTCTTGTGGTAGTGGAGACACTGCACATCTCCCCAAGACTCCTGGAATTTCCCAGAATTTTTTTAGCATCTCTACCTCTGTTTCTGGCTCCCAAGTGCAGAGGACCTCTCTGCTGCCCATCAAATGCAAATCTGAAGCTGGCCCTGTCCTCAGAGTGCTGCTGAAAGAATTCCCTCATGGAGCTAAAAGTGAAGAATGAGAATTTTTTTAAGGACTCCAAAAAGAAGACTGCATGTGCTCTCGATGAAGCTGCATCAGAGGTCACACAAAATGATCTCTACTTACCCACCTTGTGGATAAATCCATGCAACAGACACCCAAACATATTACCATACCCTTGCTGGTGACACTTGTGCTGCCTTCATGATTATGAACAGACACTAAGAACAGACAAAATATAAGTACAAAAATGCATCTTCCACTTTCATCAAAACTCAGTTGAATTCTTTGTACATACTTGATAAAGGTACACTTTTAGAGAAATAACTGTCAGATTCAATCTTTAAAAAGAAGATCACTATAAAAGATAAGGGCCAAGTAGTAAACCTCCAGTAGGATTCTTTACTGAGATTGCTTCTCAAGTATTTTTTTATATATCAGTGCTAGAATTTAAAAAAAAAAAAAGCACAAAAACTAGAATTCACAGATAGTGCATCATGAAATGCCAAGTGTAAGAAAGATCAGGTATTCCAATCACAGACACTTGGCTAGAAAAAGACCTTGGCCAGACATCAAATAATAAGTAAACGAACACATACTTTATGTGTCTGAGGTTAAAATGAAATATATAAATATGTTTCTTATGATGTTCTGACTTAACTGTTTTTTTGTTAATTGTATAACTGCTCCTGTCACATCGGATTACACAATTGCCAGGCCTGGATGATTTTTCAGAGCCTAAATTTTTAACCAGAAATTGTGGATAGGCTTCAAAGAGCAAAACACTGAATTCCTGTATGTGAAATACTGCATTCATGTGGTCGTGTGAATGTTTAGGGCAAAGTGCCTATAACTATCATTTGAGTTTCAAAAGTGATCTAAAAATCTGCTAGGCTTCCTTAACAGGGGGACCAGTTGTGCCTATTTGCTTGTGATTGTCCCAGGTTTAGACTGACAGTCTTATGTCCTGGGAGACCTTCAGACCAGATAATTAGAATGGTTAAATATTTTAGCATAGGGTTGCCACATCTAAAATTTTTAAAGAATAGAAAATAGTTTTTAAAGAAAAAAGCCTTAGAAATGATACAGGCCAGCAAGATAGCTCTGCAGACTAAGCTCCTGCTTAGGCACGCTCAGGGACCAGAGTTTAATCTGCAGCCCCAGATGCCACAGGCCTTGCCCCCAGGCATGCTGAGCTGGCCACCAAGTCCAGGCATGGTGGTACATGTCTGTAATCCCAACAATGGAGAGGCTGAAAACAGGAGGATCACTATGAGTCCAAGCTGCATAGCAAGATCCTATGCCAAATACTCTTTAAAAAAAAGGACACAAAATGGCATTAAACAAAGTAATAGGAATTCAATAATGATTGCTGTATTGCATGATGTTCTCTTCAAATGAGTTGTTTAGGTTACCAGATATAAACCTGTAAAATTGCTTTAAAAAAAAAGAACAAAACAGCAACAAAAAGAAACATATTAAATTAAAAAGAAAAACAAAATTTTTTTTAAATCTTAAGCATTAATTGTTCCTTTCAATTATCCAAACTATCCTTTATATTCTTATTCAAGTCTAACCATGTTTTAGGACATTAAGATTATCATTTCTTCTTATGAAAGCAGTGAGTAAAGATTAAAGAGAGAAATAAGACTTCACAGTATCATGTCTTTAGTCAATGGCATAAGAAAATTAAAATCCACCAAAATGTGTTCCACAAAAGAGGAAACAGGAAACGATGTACACTAAGATGCCACAGGTTTGCCACCAGGCCCTCTCTCCCTTTCTGCCCCAGCTTTAATACTCGTTCCCAGGCTCTTTCTGAGCACCTCTGAACAAAGCCTCGCGCACATAAAATATTAGCACTAGAGCTTGGCAAACATCCTGCTTCCCAAACTATTCTAACTCCCCCATTTTTCTCACAGGCCTTATCAGAGAGACTTTCCCTGATGCCTTTCAGCCCCCAAGAGTTGACAGCAGCCTCAAACTACAGCTGAAATTCATTTGCCTCCTGGAGCCACTTCCTGTTTTCCAAAATCTATCAGCACTTTATTGACATATTTTGCTAGTTGGAGTGGAGCTTGCGTTGAGATGACCAACTATCCCAAGTTGCCCACAACTATAGAGTATCTGAGGCTGCAAAATTTAGAATGAGAAAATTCCTAGAAAATCAAAACAGATGATCATCTTACCTGTCTGACATATTAATCACACACTTTTATTGATATGGCCTCATATTATCCTTTGCACAACCCTGAAATACACCCTATTGTGCAGTCAAAGACACTAAGCTACCGGGATATTCAGTAATTATAGGAGTATGCACAGCTATAAGCCACAGAGACAGTCCTACCATCTGTGTCTCTGAAGCCAAATGGTGGCAGAGCTGGTCCTAGATTTTTTTTGAAACCTCACCTAGCATCCCTGTTATAGTTAAGGTCTGCAAAGAAAACAATACAGGACACATATTTTTAATTAATTTTATTGAGAAAAAGTTATAATGAAACAGCTTCAAAACAGGTTGGTAGGAGAGTTACAACAATTAATACATTGCATATTGTTGTCTTTGTAGTAGTCATTCATAGCACAGGATACAGACATGATATCCTGTCCAAACACTATTAGTACAAATCTTTCTTCTTATTGAATTAAGAGAAAGTAGCTATATATCTATCCCTTTTTGCATATGCAGATACAAAATGGTCCTTCATTTATATCACCTTTTTTTCTTTAGTTTTGTCACAGTTGGGTATTCCATTGCCGTCCAAATATTGTAGGTACATGAATTCAGCAAAATATTCCAATATAGTCCAGTAGTCCACAATAGTAGTGGGTTATCCACAGGACTGGCAATGTCTGAATCTGATGACTTGAGCCTTCCTCAGCTCAGCATATTAACATGGCTTCACTTTTCATTCCTTGTTTCTATACTTTTCTCCTGGATGGTTAAGAGCAAGATAAAGCAAGACCTACATAACAAGAAATGTAACTTTTGTATCTGACAAGGTCAGGCAAGTGCCGTCGGAACTCATCCTGAAACCCTGTACTGCACTTTGTAGATCCTTTGCAGGACACATAATTTATAGGATTATTTTGTAATAGTCACTCAAAGAGTCATATGCAAAAAAGAGTGCAGGAATCTGTCCACACACTAAAGTCCCAAAGAATCCAGCTGAGGGCCTGGATCCTAGGGCAATGTCCTACACGAGTCCAGCTGAAGACCTAGAACCCATGGTGATGTCCTGCATGAGCCCAACTAGAACACAAGGGCCCGCAACAATGTCCTATGTAGGCCTGTTTCACAGATCTGGACTGGGAAGGCCCAAAGCTCAGTGGTGGAAAGTCTGTACCAATGGGATGAAGGATCTGTGCCAGCAGGCTGAGGTGTCTGAACTGGAGACAGGAAGTGATGCTCAAAGTGAGAACCAGAGCTCCCTGGAAAGACACCACAGGCATCCTCAGTGATAACAACGAGATCCCAGTCTCCTCTAACAATGAAAACAGCTGAGCTCATATTAAGAAAGCCAGCATGACAAGCTTCTCTCCAGTACATTGAACAGTGCACTATTTTGCCCTCCACAGTCAGAAAGCAATGCTCAAAGTGAAGACCAGAGCTTCCCCCACAGTGAACCAGTCATTCTCAGTGGCAAGATCCTGAGCTACTCCAATGATGAGAACAGCCAAGTTCATAAAAGGTGAGTCAGTGGGTGCCAGGGAGATGGCTCAGTGGAAAAGTGCTTCCTTAGCAAGCACAAGGGCCTGAGTTCAATCCCTGGTTCTGCCACAAAAAAAAAAAAGAAAAGAAAAGAAAAAAAGAAAGAAAAATAAAAGGTGAGTCAGCAGGACAAGCTCCTCAGAAGAAGCAACTTCCCCAGGAGAACCAACAACTCCCTCACAGCTTCTCATCTTCTTCCTCTCTAGTTCTGCCTTGTATGCTGCTGGCAACAATCCTCAGGTGGGCCCCCACACCCAGCACCACACTGATTTAGTTCAGCTCAGTGTTACAAGTTGACCACCAGTTGTCAGTCCTCTACAATCCCAATTCTTTTACCTGTTAAAAAAATGAGGGTGATACTAAAACCTACCCTCCACTTCACAAAAAGTGAAGAAATACATTTAAAGTACTTAGCATAAGACCTGGTTCTCAGTAAGAGTTTGTTGATAGAGCATTACTCCACCCTATTGCTAAAAGAATCTGTGGAAGTATTTTCTAGCCTTAAATGTTGGAAATATTCCCAAAGCTTCCTTCTTTCCTCCTATAAATCCTCAGGTGATAACAAATTATCTATTTGCCATCAAGTGATTTTCCTAAGTTTTTCTAAAGCTATCATTTCAGCTTTTATTATCTCTCATGAGCTTTTTTACAAACCAAAAGATGAGTCAAGTCTATTAAAAAATATGTCTTCCTTGACTCCATGCACTAAGTTGATGAGGACAGAAGACCAGATCTGCTCTACTCACCAATGAGTCTCTTCTTGTATGCAATTAACACAGGTGCTCAATAAAAACATGTCGAATATAGTAAATAATCCTTAAGTTCTACCATTTCCACTCATTCTTGTTATTCTATATATGATCTAAACCAGCCTCATTTTTCCTCATTTTTCCTTGAAAATATGACTACATTCTATGAGTGCTTGCTGGCAGTAACTTTAAGTACTGATCTTATAATCCTAATTTTCAAAACTTTATAGTCAGACAGTACTATTAATCAATCTAATCCTAAGAACTGAAGATCAGTTTTTTCATTAACTGTGTTTGCCATCAACTGAATGGAGC
>PVKA01006137.1:0-85549 GCA_004027165.1 Ctenomys sociabilis | reverse complement strand
GCTACAGGGGCTACAGGGGCTACAGGGGCTACAGGGGCTACAGGGGCTACAGGGGCTACAGGGGCTACAGGGGCTACAGGGGCTACAGGCTTTGTTCCCTACATAGGAAATTTCGCTTGCCCGGGTTGGGTCTGCCTGTTCCTCCTCTGCCACACAGCGTGGTCTGTGGCCCTACCAGCCACCCCACAAGGCCATCTGTCCCTGCCCTCCTAGTATGGGAGTCCCTGACCCCAAAAGCTACCATAGCCTCAGGATCCTGGGACCCAGGCAGGGAAGGGTGGTTCCCCTGCTCCTCCCAGCCCAGCCCAGGCCCCGCAGCTTAGGGCGCCCAGGGAGCACCATGGCCCCACAAAGCCACCAGCCCCTCCCCTCCTAATGCAGGACCTCTGCTAGTCTGGCAGCCACTCCTTGGCCAGCCTGCCATCCATGCCTGCCAGAGGCCGGAGGCTTGGAGCCACACGATTTGCCCACCCTAAATGCCCCTTCCTGTGGCTGCCTGGTCCTCTGCTCCCCACACCACTCCTCCCAGGCCCCTGCACCGGCTGCAGGCCAGGACCTGTGTCCACCACACCCCTCCTCAGAGCAGGCACCTGCCTCCCCCTAGACCTGGTGAGACCAGTGAGTCAGGCTGTTTTCATACATGATGTGACCCATGCCAGGAGGTCAGCGGTCAGTGCCTGGGGGCATCAGGGTCTTGGTGACCAGGCCCCCCCGCTCATGTGACTGGCCTCTGGCCTGTGCAGGCCCCCGCACCTGACGGCCCCAGTCTGGGAGTGGTGGGCAGCGAAGGCATGGCTCCACATGGCAGACCTATGCCTACCTCTCCTGCCCAGGTCACCTGAGATGCCCCCTAGCCGCAGTGCTTGTGCAGAACCGAGTGGTGCCAACATGGGGGCCCAGGTGGGACTGAATGAGTGTGGGCACGTCAGGCGGCGTGGTGTGCAGCTGTCCCCGAGAGCACTGAGTGGGACACACTGCCAACACGAAGGCTGTGGAATCCTGGTCCCCTTTGGCCACTGTCGTCCACCGTGGTCCCCAGGACACCCCGTGTCCTCCAGGTCCTGGGGTGGCTCTGATGGGCCGGTGGCTGCCCTCTGCTGGTTGTGAGGGGTCAGAGCCTTGCCACTCCCTTGGGCTGAGACGGGCTGCTGTGGGTCAGGTAGCCCACAGTGGCCCCACCATGTGCCAGGCCCAGGAAGACGCCAGGCTAGGTCTGAAGGCCAGGGGGCCTCCCCAGGGGTTGGCCAGAGTGCTCCTGGCCCCTTTGGCCCTGCCCCCAGAGGCTCTCACTGGGACCCAAACAGTGCTGTGTCCCAGATTGCAAGGTGCCATTCCAAGCCTGGCTTCTCAACAGCTGTGGCCATGTCCACACCCCAGGTCTGCTTCCCTGGGCCCCAGAGGCAGACTGCCTGCCAGGCCTGCAGCTCAGGAGTCCCCCCAGGACCTGTGATGGTCAGGAGAGCCCTGTCACCCCCAGGGCACAGACAGTACTGGGATGCAGCTCCCCAAAACAGGAGCTTTGGGACAACAAGGAGAGTGGACCGCCCGTCCTGGGCTGCTCCCCACTGCTATGACAGCACTGACTGGGTGTGTGGCACCCTGCTGGCCACCTGCCATGTCAACATGTGGCCACACAGCAGAGCAGGTCAGCAGTTGCAGGCACAGGGCTCTGAGCAGGGGCACCGGGCTACTGAGAGGCCTAGTGGTTGCAGTGGGCCGTGCTTGTCACTGGGGGAGCCACCTTGGGCTCTGTGGGGGCAGGAGGTGCATGCAAGGGCGTCCCGGTGACTGCTGCGCAAGCTGTGCGGAAGCTCGACCTGGCTAGACGAGCCACGCTGGACAGCGGGGCCCAGCAGAGGGCTGGGTGGGAGTGAGCAGCAACCACGGCACGCGGGCCCCGAGCCCGTCACAGCCCCCGGCCCCGGCCCCTGTTCCGAGCCTGGCCCAGGGCCTCTAGTTCACGCCATCCCCCTCCTAGTCCCTGCCAGAAAGACAGCTGTCACGGCAGCTCTGGGCAGCCCGGCTCAGTTATGGCTTATGTACAGCCCCCTAGGCAGCTGGCTCTTGGGGGCACTGACTTTATAAATAAAATTTATCATTGTAATTGCGGCTCCCGTAGAGAGCCCAGGACGTTTACGGCCCTTGGAGGTCATGAACAATTTAGGGGAAGGGAAATGTGCACCCGTGTCAGCGTCAGCGGGCCCAGAGGTTCCCACTGTCTTGGCTGCTGTGACGGGGCTGGTGTCCCAGGCTCCAACCAGAGGGGACCGCCAGCCTCCAGCAAGCCTCCTGCCCAGCCATTCTCCCAGCCACAGTTCTGCCCGGTGATGCCGCAACCAGACACAGTCCTGGGGCCAACATTGGCAGAATGCGCTGTCCCACAGTTGTGTGGGGTCACTGTCGCCAGAACGGGAGTCACCCCTGCCTCCACTGTGTGGCTTCTCCCGCAGCCAACTGTCTCAGGGGTCCCCAACCTCCTGCCCCCCCCAAGGCAGCAGGTGCCCGTGGCCCCGGGCCAGCCCCCTGCAGCCTCGGCCCGCGCGTCCACGCACCCTAGGCCCCGTGCAGGCGACACTCCCAGTGCCCTTCTGGGCCACGCCCAGCGTGAGCTCCGGAGCCCTGCAGCACGGCACTGGCTTCGTTCAGTGTGCCCAGGGCTGGTCCCCGGGGCACGAGCCTCTCAGACCCCACATGCACCCTCATCTCCCCATGCTCACCAGGCCCAGGAGGGCCGATGTGCTCTGGCCTCCAGGAGCTGCGGGCCCGGGTAGAGGGGGCTTGGTCATGGTGCGGTCAGTGCACGACCACAGGACACAGGACAGGCTCGTTCTAGGGCACGGGTGGGAAGGGAACAGAACTGGAGCTCCTCAAGCTTGATGGCACCACCATACCAGGCGCAGGGACCCTCGCCACCACACAGGGCCAGCTGCCAGCCCAGGCCTGCCATGGGGGCCCACGACCTGCTGTGGCCCACTGGCCCAGGGCCCATGCTTCCTTGCCTCAGAGCCCCAGCAGGGCCCTTGGGTGTCCGGGGCGGTGGGCAGAGTGCAGACTTGGGAAGGGCCTGAGCAGTGAAGCACTGACAACCCCAACCTCTCCAGGGACCCCAGACAGCCCTGGGAAGGCCTAGAGGGGACAGAGGAGCTGGGCTGGGCTCTGCTATGGCCCTGGAGGCTGAGTCAGGGCTTGCCAGGTGGTGGCTCTCATGACCCCTAAGCATTGCTCTTCCCCAGACCCAAGCTGTGGACCCTGCTCCACCCCAGCCCCCCTCAGTGGCGCCCCTGCAACCTGAGTCTACGCCACAGCCAGCTGCCTGCCCCATTAACACTGGGTGGGAACACAGCGCATTCCTGTCAACCCCGAGGCCAGGGCTCGGGTGTCCAGGCAAGGACCTGCTCCTGTGCGACAGGGACACTCCATGCCCTGCCTGACACACAGAGCCAGGGAGCACCTGACTGACCCCCCTCCAGGTCAGCATGCTCCGTGCTGGACCTGAGCCGGAGCCGGAGCTGTCTCTCACCTCCCACTGCGTCACGGGGCACATGGCCTCTCACTCGGAGCCACTTTCATCTCATCTGAAAGTGAGTGCAGGTGCCCTTCCTTCCCCAGCTTGTCCCTGCCAGGGCGCGGCAGGGGCTCAGCCCGGCCCAAAAGCAGGATGCCACAGGGGAACCTCCCTCCGCCCACACCCCTCCCCCAAATTCTCGCCACAGAGGTTCAGGAGCTGCCTGGCTCCAGGATTGTCTGGAGGGCATGTGAGGGTGGGGCGGAGCCAGTGGCCCTGACCTCTAGCCTGGTCTGCAGGCCTAGCCTGATGTCCCCTGGGGCCTGGGAAAGGCTCAGACAGAGGCCGTCACATGGCTGCTATTTCTGCCACAGGGGACCAGTCACCAACCTGAACGCCTCATCTGGTAAAGGCCAGAGTGCAGGAGAGGCCCGGACACCTGAGTGGCCGGCAGGTATCCCGAACTGGCTCCACCTCCCAAGCAGGCAGAGATGGGGGGACTTGGCCAGGCCATGCCCCCACCCTGGGACAGGGCAGAAGAGCAGGCCGCTTCCTGTGGTGTGGAGGGGTGGAGCCAGACAGGGAGGCAGGCCAGTGCTGACCTCCTGCCTGTGTGGAAGCTGCCGGGCCGCGGGCATGGAAGGAGCCTGGGAAGCGGGCAGTGGTCATGACTGAGCCAGGGCCGCAGTCACAGCGGGTGCCTGGCGCGCCCCATGCTGGCCACCCATCCTGTCCACCCAGGACTGGGGGTGCCTAGGGCAGGGACGTTCCAGGCAACTGGAGCTGCTGGGCCAGCAGCTGCCTCACCTGGACCTGTGTCTCGTCATCAGTGCGGCTGGCAGAAGACTCCTGACGCGCTGGCCCCAGGCGCTCAGGGCCTCCCGGGCACCCGGCCTAAGCCAGTTCCACCACGCATCTCTGCAGGGCAATGCCAAGCACGGGGGAGGGGAGGGCCTGCGTGACACAGCAAGGCCAGAGGGTGCTCAGTCCCGCCTGCCAGAACCGCCCCGAGAGCTCTCCCTCTTGCTCAAGTGGGAATGCGCTTATCTGGGGAGGGGCCAGCAACAGTCCTCCTGCGGCCCACGCCCTCCTGCCCCGGCCTCCGCCCTGCAGAGGGAGGCTGGTGTGGCACCACCACTGCCCCGGGTCCTCCCCAGCCTCTGCAGCTCCAACCCTTGGGCTCTGCCCGCCAGGCTGGGCAGGTGGCTGGGACACAGAACCCACCACACTGGCCCGGTGCCACTTTCCTCCTGGCCATCTACCGTCTGAAGGGCATGGAGGCACCAGCCCCGCTGCTGTAATGGAAACTTCCTGGCCAGGCTGTGAGTGGTGACAGCTCAAGTTCCACCCCACAGAGGTCTGTCTTCAGCGATCTCGGGCCAGGCAGGTCGACGTCGCCGAAAGACAAGGCCACGCTGCAGGAGCCAGGTGGGCCGTGTGTGCATGTGTGTGTGCACGTGTGTACATGTGTGTGCACACCTAAGTGTCCTCTGCAGCCCCACAGGACAGCACTAAAGGCAGCTGTCCACCGCAGGTCAGCGGGGCTGGGAGTCCAGGGGCAGCTCAGGTATGGGCTGGAGGTCAGCCACAGGCCTCCTGCTAGGAGGAGGCCCTGTCCCATCCCAGGCCTTGGGTGAAAGGGCAGGTCCCCTGGGGCAGGCAGAGCACGCATATCACCAGCCTCTTTCCTCCTCAGGGCAGGAGGCAGGCAACAGGTGGGAGCTGTGGTCTCTCAAAGGCTTTGTGACAAAGGGGAAATGGCCAACCCCAAGAGGACGCCAGGGTCTCCCTGATGCAGCTGTGGCCGGGGCTTGTCACCACAGGGCCCTTGGACCCAGCCTGAGTCCGCTGGGCCTGCTCCTGGACTGGGACCCCTTCCTGTGATCCATCTGAGCCAAGCGCCCCGCAGATGTGGCCCCAGGGGCTGTGCAGTGCCCACTGCTGGCACAAGCATGGAGCAGTGGATCCAAGAGGCCCCATGGCCACTCGCCTCTCAGAGGTTGGGCTGGGGTGAGAGGCCTCCCTCAGCAGTCCCGGCATGTGGTGACGCCCCACAGGCCTGGGATCCTGGAGCTATTTTCCACCCTTTATCACCCTTCTGTCACGAGCTGGCCACAGAGCAAGTGCACTTGAGTTACCCTGTCCCTGCTGCTCCAGGGAGAGTGGGAGGTGGCACCCTGTGGCTTCACCTGCTTCTCGGCAGGGAGCCGAACCCAGAAAGGTCATCTCCTACTCGACCAAGGTCGCAGAGGCCAGAATGAGCCAGCTCCTGGGGACACCAAAGGCCCATGTCCTCCTGGAAGCTCCCTCCCCTGCCCAGGCCTTAACTGGAGATGTCCAGGGCACCCGCAGAGGGTGGGAAAGGCGAGGGCTGAGAGAGTCCTTCCTGCATCTGGGCAAACACAGCCGCCCCTGAGCGATGGCCGCAGCACCAAACCCAGCATGTATTGGACGAGCAGCTCATCCCAGCCAGGTCCAGGACAGAGGCTGTCATGTTCCCAGGGGCCAGCAGAGAAGGCTGAGGCCTGAGGTGGCCCAGGGCCTGCAGCCGCGCGCGCACACACACACCCACACACACATCCCACACTGTGTGCGTGCAGCCACCACGCCCCAGAGCACTCAGGACGCCCCTGCTGCAGCCCCCACCACCGAGGCTCCTCCGCTGAATGGATTGCAGTAGCCCCTGACGCGGCAGTGACATTGCAGAAGTCCCTCACTTCTGCAGTAACTGAGCTCGTGCGGGCAGTGCCACAGGACTCAGCCAAGGCCCCTGGCTGCCTGTGTCCATGCCCCAGCACTCCAGAGTGGCCTGTTATCTTGGCTCAGAGGGAGTGGGGACCCTGCGCCACCCTCGGGGCAGCTGCTCACTGTGCTTGGTGACAGCGGAAGCCCCTGCTCTCCGGCTTTCACCCTGGGACAGGGCCTGAGGCCCATGCTGGGTAAGGCTCACGTCCAGGGTAAGCAGTTCCCACAGGAGAGCCCCAGACCCAGGGGAGCCTGGTGGGCGGGGCAACCCTGTGTCACCCCTGCAGCCGGGAAGGGCAGGGGACGCAGCCCCTCTGTGGACATCTGAGGGACTCCCACCCTCCTTGGCCTCTGTGCACTGGTGGACTGAGGCAGTGAAGTCAGTGCCCAGACTAGAAGGCCCGGGCTTATGCACGGTGGCCAGTAGGGTCTGAGCAGAGCAGGACTGAAAGACTCAGGGCCTGCTAGGGCCGTGAAGAGAGCCTGGCCATGTGCACAGGTCAGGAGAGACGCACTAGGGACGAGGGTGCTGCACAGCTAGAAAGGCACAGGACAGACTGCAGAAGCAGGGACAGATGCACACAGAGGGCTCAGCAGTCAGGGACAGGACAGTTTGGTACCGCTGAGGGGTGGGCCTGGGTCTCAAGGCATGGCCGGCAAGGTGGCAGGAGCCCACTGGAGGGAGACCCCCACCCCATGCTCTGGTCCCCATGCAAAGGCCAGCAGCAGAGAGATAGATGTTCACCGCACCCTGACCCGTGAGCTCAAACACCACAGAGGACAACAGGCTGCCAACTTCCACACACAGTGAGTGGGGTGGCTGCAAACCAGGGGACACCACGCACACGGCCAGTAAAGGGGCAATTAGCGGACTCAGGTGGGGGACATTGCTTACGCAGAAGCCGGGCTCTGGAGACTGTCTGCCTGCTGCCCGCGGGTTCTGTAACCCCGTCTCTCACCTCAGCACCATGCTTCAGTAGATGAGGACCACAGCCCGAGCCCTGCGCCCCGACTCCGGCCCGGAAGCCCTGCGTGGGACCAAAAAGGACGAGGTGGCTGCGGGGAGCTGGACCCAGCCCCAGGCAGAGGTAGGAAGGCTTCCCTGAGTGGCTCATTGTGCGTCAGGGTGGACAAGCAAGGGCAAGGGCGCAGGGCTGGCCAGAGTGTGCAGTGTGGGGTGCTCGGCCCTCTGGCTTGGTCGGGTGGGGCAGCACACAAGGCCAGCACGGGGGACAGAAGGGCTGTGACTGGAGAGCGGAGGGACTAGGGTAGGGGAGGAAGATGGCAGGGCCAGGCTGTCCAGAATGTAGGGGCCAAGCTACCAGGAGAGAACAGGGTGCTCAGGGTTTCCCTGGCAAGCCCGCAGGGCTCACACTGGAGGGCCCAGCTGGAGTGGTGAGATCACCAGGTGGTCGCAGCCGGCAGAGTTGCCTCCCACAGCCAGGGGAGGTGGCCTGGCACCTGGTCCTTGTGCCCACACGGCAGTGGCATCCTGGGTCGTAGGTGAGGGCACTCAAGTCCACAGAAGCCAGGGCTCTGGCTCCACCTTCCAAACTGGGCTGAGCTGATGAGTGGAGAGTAGCTCTGGTGAGCTCATGGGCAGGGTGGAGCCCAGGCAGGAAGAGGGAGCCAGGGGTGTGTGTGTGTGTGTGTGTGTGTGTGTGTGTGTGTGTGTGTGTGTGTGTGTGTGGAGTGTGTTTGGGACATGGTCTCCACATGCAGTTCAGGCTGGTCTTGAGCCCTCCTGCCTCAACCTCCCAAGTACTGGGATTATAGGTGTGTGCCACCCCACCCCCCAAGGGGAGGCCAGCTCTTTGGAGGCCCCAGCCACTTGGCACAACCTCCAGCTGCCCACGCCCTGCCCTGGCCCAGCCCTGCTGAGCTGGGCCCCACACCCACAGGCCCTGCCCTGTCCCTAATCCCCTTAGGCCTTTCTGGAGCCTGAACAGCAGCCTGGCCTCCAAAACTGGCCTTCTCCCTGAGAGGTGGGAGCACCCCTTGCCAAGAGGCTGAGGCTGGCCCAGGACGCTGACACCATTCACCATGTCCCAGATGCGGTCCTTATCCAGTCCAGGGTTCTTGGGACAGTTCTGAGTTCTGAGCCCTGATCGTCGTCACTGGCCTCTCCCTGGCCCCCATCTCACACTGCAGACTCCTGGGAGGCTTCTCCCTGCCTGCTGCCCAGTGTGAAGTGTTACTGCTCTCAGTGCTGACCTGGAAAATCACCCTGAGCCCAGTACTGGTGGGGGGCAGGGCCCAGGATGAAGTCTGGCCCTGGGTCACCGGCCTCACCCACTGAGGATGTCTGATCCCACTGGGACAGAGGAACAGGCAGCGGGCAGCAGGCCTCAGGCGCTGAGGCCAGGTGAGGGAAGGCCAGCATCTCCACACCTCTGGGGTCCTGTGCACCAGCTCTGCACAAGCCGAGGAGGTAGCAGGTATGGTGACTGGAGTGGCCATGGCCAGCAGAAGGGCTCACAGCCTCTGCCCCCCTCTGTCCGCAGGAGGGAGGCAGAAAGCAACCCCCATCCATCCTGAGACGGAGCTGGCCAGAGCGCCAGCCCCCCGAGGCTGAGCCAAGGACCTCAAGACACGTGCGGTTCCGGGAGCCCCTGGAGGTGACCATGCACTGTAAGAAGGTGTAAGGGCAAGCAGAGGGCTGGTGGCAAGGGGCTGGGTGGGCCAAGGTGGGGCCCCATGGGGCCCTCAGCATGCAGGGCAGGAAAGGACACGGGGCAGCTCATCCACCCACTCTCCTCTGGAGAGGCTCAGGGGCTGCACTGGCCGTGGCTCCTGCGGAGCAGGGCCCCGGGCAGATGCATATGCACCATGGCTTCCTTCACAGATGTTGCCGACAGGGAGCCCACAGCCACAGTCAGAGGTGAGCCTTGAGCGCCAGCCCGTGAGCCAGGCCCTATGGAACACCCTCCCTCCCTGCCCCCACTGGCCCTGACACCCCCAGCTGACCAGCAGAGCTGCCCCCCAGCCACTGTCCTTGACACACAGGCGGGCCACAGCACCCAGCACCCCAGGGACGTCCCCTACTCCTGAGGCTATCCCTATGTGTCCTGCTCGGGGTGGCGCTGGGCCTGTACTGCAGCCGGGCTAAGCCCATCAGCACAGCCCTCGAGGACCTCCAGACCCGGCTCCTGGTCCTCATCCTGCGCCTCTGGCACATGGCCCTGAGTGGCTGGCGGTGCCTCCTGCGGTTCTGACCACCGCCAGCGAGTGGCGTCTTCACGGGTCGCCCTGGTGAGTGAAGCTTTGGGGAGCTGTCTCGGGCCCTGGAGCTGATGGGGAGATAGCCCTGTTCAGTAGCACTTGGCACAACTAGGGGACCCTGCAGGGTTGCTGTGGGGCTGGCAGAAAGGGACACTGCACAAGAGGCCAGACATGGGGGAGCCAGGAGGCACCGCTCCTACCCTCCCTGCGCATCAGGGGCTGGGGAGGCTGCCGGAGAACAATCAGCTGCTGCCCCAGCTTTGCCCTACCCTGCTGGAGGGCCCTGTGTGTCCCCGAGCACAGGACCCCAGGGGCCGGGACGAGCCCGCTCCTGAGGGTCACACGCCAGGATGCCTTGTACTTCACCTCCGCCAGGGCAGCCAAGCCATTGCGGAGCTCAGAGGGGGGAGGCCCAGCCTTCCTGGCCTGAGGTGCTGCCCTCGATTCTCCCTGGAGGGTGCGCCGCACGCTCGCATGACCCTTCTCGTGGCCCGCGGGGCCCACAAGCCCACGTCCAGCCGCTCCTCACCAGGAGTGCTGCCTGGAGACACTGCCTCTGACAGGTCACCCATCTGTCTCCCCCCGGGTCATGTGGGGTGCTGAGACCTGAGCCTCAGAAACGCACACATGAGGCCCAGCCTAAAGGAAGACAGCTCTCGGGACCCTCTGAAGAGCTGAACAAGCCCAGACACGGCCACTTAGACCACAGCTGACAAGCTGAGCACACGGCTGGGGAACAGACTCCTCTCCCGGAGATCCTGGAGTGCATGGTTTTATTGGGACTTGGAGAAATAGATACACAGAAAATTGAGAATCTTCGCTTTCAGTTCAGCCAGAAGTCGAGCTAAAACAAAATGACCTCAAGAAAGGCGGAGAGGACTCATGGTGTCTTGGAAGCAGTGGTGCAGCCACTGTGAGGCTGGGCAGCGCTGTGCTCCTGCCCCGGCCCGTCCGTAGGCCTCGCCCGCCTGCCCCAGATCAGCTCTGGAGCCTGAAGGGCAGCTGCACGGCAGGGCAGGGGCGGGCCTAGGGGCCCAGGAAAGCGTGCCCCACTCCCATTCCTTCCAGGATCCCAGGCAGCTGCAGCAGAAGCGGGGGCAAAGCAGAGGCAAGGCAGAAGCCACAACACTGTGTAGGGGACAGATAAGCAGCTCTGAGGCAGGAGAGGTCCCCATGTCTAGTGATGAGGGGTCCAGGGTGACATCAGCTTTGGGGTCTTCAGACTGCCAAACACCTCTGAGCAACTGGCTTCCCACAGGAATCCCAGACGGGGCCTGACCCTTCCCCCTCCCCCCTCCCCCCTGGCCTGGGTCCCTGACAACACCTGCCTGCCCTGCACCCTTCTGAGGTCCAGCTGACCACACCAGGTCCTTCAAGGTGGCCCCAGTCCACAGTAGAGCCCAAGCTGGGAGAACACGCTAGGGACACACTTCTGAAGGTTGGGGTTAGGGTCAGGGCTGGGGGTCTCTTTCACCTTAGGGTCCTTTCCCTGGAACAGGACAGGTGACCCCCCAAGAAAAGGAGGTGCTGGCTTTCCCCAGCAGAGTGTTGAGGACAGCAGAGCCCAGCCGCAGTCACACCAGGCTCTGCTTCCATTTGGTTAGCAGGTAGGGTTCCTGCCTCCCGGGAGCCCAGCCAGGCCTTTCTCCTGGGGCCCACAGGTGCCCAGCTCCGTGGCCTGCTCCCACGCCCCCTATCCACATGCATGAGCACACGTGTGTGCTCACACACGCAGCCTTTGGAGGTCTCCGCCCCAACTGCCTGCATCTGGGCCCTCAGCAGGAGTCCACGCTCGCCTCCCTGCTGGCAGGGCCAAGGCTGCATGCAGGGCTGAAGGGAACCACCGGGGACACAGAACCTAAATGACTGCGCTCTTCTCCCCCTGGAAGGAGGTTCGAGGGCCTGGCCTGGCCAGCAGCAGCTCCTTCTCGTGGACCAGACTGTCCAGCAGGTCCTCCTGGCGGTAGTTGTGGTAGACCTTCAGGAAAGCCAGCGTGGTGATCGCCAGCCACGCCAGCCATGAGGCCCAGAGGCCAAACTACAAGAGGGCAGCAGAGTCAGGGCAGGGCGGGCCCGCAGTATGCACCCCGCTAGCCTGGCCAAGCAAGGGGCACGAGCGGGCCCCTGTGCTCTTCCCCCCGATGTGGAAGTTGCAGCTGCATCCCCGAGGAAACTGCATCTTGGCAGAGGCCGGGAGCCAGGCAGTGCCCTCCCCCAGCACCTGGGGCCCTCAGTTCCAGGGAAGCCTGTCCATCCCAGCCCCTGCAGGCAGCAGAAATGAGTGACCTTTAGCTGCTGTTGATAAACAGCTGGAGGAGGAACAAGCCAATCAGCGCAGGCCTGCACCACATCAAACTGATTCTCATGCGCGTGTTTGCCGTTCACACAGCCATCTGTCAGTGAAGGCCAACGTCCAGGCTTCCACTCGATTTGCACGAAGGCGACTGACCGGGCCAGCTTGTCTCAGCAAAGGACCCCCAGGCCCCCACCTCCAGACCCGAGGGGCTCCCGGCCACAATGAGGCCTGAGGCCAGCTGCTGGCCAACAAGGAGTCAGGCTGAACCCAGAGGCTAAGAACCTGCTGGGTGTGGAGGGCCAGCCTGGGCCTTCCAGCACTCATCCCAAGCCCTGCCTTGTGGGGGCCCCAGGCCGCAGCACTCAGGCTCCCCAACTCTGGGCACCTTCCTGCCCCCACTTAACCCTAGAGCACCCTGCTCTTCCCGGACCCTTCCCCCAGGAAGCCTTTGCCCCTGAGGGGCCAGAGGCACCCCACCCAGGCCCCTTCCCACCTACCTGCGCAATGGCGAACTGGTCATGGAAGGCAGAGTTGTCCACATTCAGCTCCAGGTCGATGTCTTGCAGCTCCTCGCAGCTGAAAGGCGAGGTTGGGGCGGTGACTGAGCCTAAGAGGGCTGCTGGGGAGCCTGCCAGACCTCATGGGTCTAGCCTTGAGCCCCAATCCATGGCGCAGGCTCCAGGGAAGGGGACTGGATGGCCACAAGCCTCTGAAGAATGGTGCGGCGAGGCTGGGGTCCACAGCCCCCACACTGCCCCTGACACTGCCAGGGACACGACCAGGGAACCTCCACTGGACATGGCCGACATCTGCATGAAGCCCCACGCTCCTCTCACAGCAAGGTTTGGGCGGTGTCCCCACGGGGCTGCAGGGGCAGCTGCGGGAGGGCTCCAGCAGGGCAGGGCACCCGGTGAACCCCGTGGCTTCCCTGCCTTAAAGGCCCAGGGCAGCACAAGCGCAGTGAAGGCCGAGTAGCAGCTCCAGCTGCAGGTGAGGACCCAGTGGGGCTACTGGGTTTCGGTCTTCCTCATCTACCCAGGCCCCAGATGCTGGCACAGGCCAGGTGAGACACATCCTGCCCTGCTCCACTGGCCTCCAGCTTAGCTGTGGAGCCCAGGTCTGACTCCACTTTAAGAAAGTGGAGCCTCAGGAAGCAGTGAGCCCAAGTCCTGCCTTCTAGGCCTGCACAGTCTTACAGTGGGCAGGGCCCCCATCCCAGGGAAGCGGATAGTAACCATACGCCACCCCAGCACCCACCAGCTAGGTGCCACCTGGCTCAGCGCAGCACCCATCCTGCCCCCAGAGTTCTGACTGCTGGGGCCCACCTCACCCCAAAATGTTCTGCTCCACGGACCAAAGCCCCCATCTGACACCCACCCTGGGCCTCTGCCTCCCATGGGCAGCACAAGGGGGACCTGATCACTACCCCCAGGGGCAAGGAGAGGACGGGACACTGAACCTCAGCTCCACATGCACCCACACCAGAGGCCCTGGCTCCAGAGCAGGAAGGAGGCAACCATCATTGCAGTGGGGCTCAGGAAAGGGGCCGGCCAGGTGGGCACAGAGGGGAACGGGGGGGTAAGCACTGGTGGGGCAAAGCCACAGCCTCTGGGTGAGCTGCATGGGGGCTCTGCCAGTGGGTGCAGGGTGGGTGAGGGGAGGGCGGGGCCCAGCTCACCTGTGGGGCGCAGTCCCCTTCTCCGTGATGGCGTCACACCACATGGTGAAGCCCACACTCACGATTGTGCTGGCAATGAAGACCAGGAAGACCACAAAGGCGCTCACCAGGAGGTTGAGGAAGGCATAGAAGAAGGAGCTGAGGTGGGAGGACACAGGGCTGCTGGGGCCACCGGGACCCTTCCCCAGCAACAGGCCCCAGTGCAGCGGGGTCCCAGCCCAAGCTCCTTGGGGGGTCAGGGCCCCATGATGCCCATGCCAGCCCTCAGCTGCCCTGGACTGGATTGAGCCCACAACACCACCCATCCAGGGGAGAAGGGGCCAATGTAGGGAGCCAGTGTGCATGCTGGACATGCAAACCCATGCAAGACTGCCCAGCTCCGGGCACCAACCCAGGCCATCCGCCCTAAGGACCGCTGTCCAAGGTGACCTACCCACGGCTGCCTGCGGCTGTGGGATGAGTTCTGAGCTTCCTGACCTCATACATGGAAACCCTAACCCCACAGTGAAGGGAGTAGGACGTGGCCCTTGGGAAGTGGCTGGGTGTGGGGTGGAGCCTCCAGGGTGGGATCAGGGTTCGCAGCATGACAGGACACAGCAAGAAGGGCAGCACCAGAGA
This sequence comes from Ctenomys sociabilis, assembly GCA_004027165.1. NCBI lineage: Eukaryota > Metazoa > Chordata > Mammalia > Rodentia > Ctenomyidae > Ctenomys > Ctenomys sociabilis. The sequence goes on along the minus strand of PVKA01006137.1, from coordinate 71,485 downwards.
AACAGGAAGCTGGCCCTTGCCAGACGCCAGCCTGGCCCTCCACGTGACTGTGGGCCCAGGCGTGCTGTCCACCCACACTGCATCCTCACACCAGGCGTGATCCACAGAAGGCCCTGGCCACCAGCTGCACTCCCATCAAAGCCTCCAAGGCCAGGCTGGGCCGTGCTAATGTAGTCCAGCTCACAAAGGCAGCATGAGCCACACAGGGCCAAAGCTGGGCACAGGTAGCCAGGACACCACCCCATGAACCCCTTCCCAAAACTCTATCACCTCAGGGGGCTCTCCAAGGTCCAGGCCCCTCAGGGAGCCTCAGGCTAGCCGACCTGGGGTCCAGTGGGCTGCAGGGGGGAGAAGGAAGTATATCCATCCAGTGGGACCCCATGGGGGACCCCTTGATGCCGCAGGACAACAGGAGGTGGAGAAATGACCTTGCCCACCCCAGACTGGCACCAGCTGGATGGCACACCAGTGCCACCTGCAGAAAATCTGAGTGAGGCCTCACGCTAAACTGGCCTCAGGGTGATAAACAAAGGCGTGACCAGGATCCCACCCAGGAAATCTCAGGCCCTGTTATCTGGCCATGGCGACAGATGCCAAGGTGCAGAGTCCATCTGCCACTAAGTTGTTGGACAAGCCCTCGACATCCATCCACAGCCTGTGCTAGGCCCAGGATAGGGACAGGACTGTGGCCTGAAAGAAGGCTGATGCACTGATGACAAACAAACTCGCTGTGCCAGCTCTGGGAGGGTCACCAGCCTTGCTCAGGTGGGCTGCCGTCCACAGAGCCCAACCTGCACAGGCCATGTGGGTAAGCACCTGCCAGGCGGAGGGCAGAGCCCCTGGGGAGATGCCAGTCTCACATGTCCAGACAGAGATGCCAGAACCCAGAGCGCAGTTCTGATGGTTACAGCCTCGGACGAGCCCAGCTCACACAGGCCCATGACCCTCAGCCTCTGAGGACCAGCAGCACCACAGAGCTGGTCGTGCCTCCCGCACCCTGGCATGGCTCTGTGTGTGCCTCTGTGTTGTCATGCTCAGGAGCCCAGGGCTGGCTCTCCTGCTTGGGGCTCTTCCCTGACCTGCCAGGGGCCACCCTGAGTGAGCGGCAGTGACCCCACGGAGGCCCATTGCCTCTGCTGGAGTCTCTGAAGCTGTCCAGGCTAAGGCTGGTTAATGCTGCTGCCAAGGAGGGTCACCCACGGGAACCGAGCACCCAGAGCCAGGGGCTGGGCAAGCTTGGACAGCAGGCATGCACAGCCCCCCTGAGCCCTCCCACTGGCAGCTTATGTCAGGGGACTGCAGCGCAGCCTCTAGGGTACATGACTGACAGCTTGGATGGTTGGGGCAGCCGGGTCACAGCCTGCTTGGGCAAACGCACAAAGGCTGCCCAGGGCACAGACCCAGGGCAGCCGCTCCACCTGCCAGGCAGTGCCTGCTGCCCACCCCACGGTGCTGTCCAGCAGCAATGCCCTGGGCCCCAGCACCTCTCTTCCTGACAAGTCATGTCAGGCTGGCCGTGGAAGGGCTGGGCTGGTCACCACGCACAGAGCAGGGCCACATCAGTCCTGCTCAGCAAGGATGCAGCAGCCAGAATTCTAGACAGAGGTGTGCACAGCTTCCAGGCGGCCTTCCTGACCACACCATTCCCAAGCACCTGGCGCCAGGTAGACTCAGGGCTTCCAGGCCCAGCTGCCCTCGCACCTCAGAGAGAGCGCATGCCCCAACCAGGAAATGGGATCGACTTTCTGCTGACTCCAGAATTCCAGTGGCATCCCCATTGAGTGGGTATCATTCCTTCCTCCCTGAGCCAGAGAAGGAGCCCCCTGAGAGGCAGGGGAGCCCGTGAGCCAGAGCCCTGCTGCTCACAGCCCCTCTGCTCTTCTCACCCGCTCTGAGGCTGTTTCCACACAACCTGTCTGGCCTTCCAAGTTTTTAAAGAACTGCAGGTGCCCAGCTGAGTCACAATACCATCCCTCTCTGTACCCCAACACAGAAAACAAGACAGGACGGCAGGCGGCACACGCAGGGCTAACCATCTTTCTCTGGCTGCTCTCAGGGTGCCCAGCCTGGGATGCGCTGTCACCATGGTGACAGCCATCCTAGGAAGCCGAGCGAGGGAGGCTGAGCACAGGTGTGGGCAGGCAGATGGGTCGTTCTAACCCAGCACTGCAGCCCACCAATCAGCCTTACGCCACTGCCAAGCCAGCCCCAAGGCTCCTCTCGGCAGAAGCCCACTCAGCCTCCCACCTGCCCCGAGGAACAGCGGCCACAGAGCTCCAGGGCAATGCCCCAGCCCGTTCTTTCACTCACTCAGCAACTGGGAAGGGAGCTCTGGGGAGCTCCTGCACCCTGTGCATGCCAGATGCCCTCTGTCACAGGACTGGGCCACCAGGTAGAGACCTCAGCAGCCTCCAAGGCTTTCGCCCACTCCTTAGGGAAGCAGTCTGTGCTCACCTAACCATAGAGGCCCCTTAACACCCAGGGGCTGACAGGAGCCATAGTGACATCCAGGGGATGGGCACTCACTGATACCACAGGGCTCCCTAGACACGCTTGTCCTGGTCCTTGGCTGCCCTGCATCCCCCACTGCTCTCCTCATACTGGCTCGCCTTGCACCACCTGCAATGGAACTGTCCTCTGGGCTGACCCTCCACCCACTGCTGGCCTCTACAGACCCCACCTTCCTAGGGGGCCAGGATTCACTAGCGCAGTGGCTTTACAGTGAAGGCCTCGGCCAGAACCCATGGCCTGGGATAGTTCCCAAGAGCTCTAGCCTAGCCCTCCAATCAGAATCCAGGTGGGACCAGGTGTGGTGGCTTATGCCTGTAATCCCAGCACTCGGGAGGCTGAGGCAGGAGGATTGTTGTGAGTTCAAGACCAGCCTGCGCCACAAAGTGAGACCCTGTCTCAAAAAGGAAAAAACAAAAAAGAATCCAGGTGGGTACTGACACCACAGCTGATTACGGCCAACTGGATTGCGCAGTGGACAAAGTAGAGGACAAGTGGCTAGCTAGGCAGGTAGCTTCGACCAGTGATTCCTGAGGGCCACAGGGATGTTACGCATGGGGTGTCACTGGAGTCAAGAAGGCTAGACCAAGCCCTTAGACAAAAGAGATAGAAAGCTAGAACACAGGGTCAGAGACCCTAAGTCCATAAGTGTCCCGCCAGCGGGAGCACAGACCACCACATCTGGCCACTGGTGAAGTCAAGGACACGGTGGTCCCACCAACCCTGAATCCCAGCGTGGGCTGGTCAGTGGGACATAGAGATCCAGGCAGCCTGCCCAATTCCAAGAAGCCCAGAGACACCCAGCCTCTGGGTGCCTCTGCACAAGTTGCTCCTGAGGAAGATGGCCTTCCTGTGAGGGACAAAGGCAAAGCTGGCACTTCCTGCCTCACCTGTGCAGCACAGGCCACCTGGGAACACCAGGATTCCTGTCTCACCAGCTCAGGGGCTCTCTAGAGGCTAGGCCCTCTTGTCAGCCCCTGCTGGACCACTTCTGCTACAGGGATACCCAGGAGAGAGGATGGGAGGAGGTAGGAGGGGCCCCACCCTCACAAGGAGCAAAAAGCCACTAAGAACAGCCAGCCCTGAGTTCCGGTGGGGAGGGGAGGGCTGGGAAGCGGCCTCCCTCATCTACAGAAGGGTGGGTGGGCTCACAAGTGCCTCCAGGAGAGGACCCCAGCCCGTGACCAGATCCCACGGCTCTGGATCCCAGCAGATCAGGAAAGGTGAGGAGGGCACGGAGGGAGGCGAGGGAGGCCTGACATGACTAAGCAGGCTTGGCTCCCTCCTTGTGCACCCCGGGCCAAGGTCTAGGAGCGAGCAGTGCACCTGGAGGGCCCCTCTTCCCCAGAGGAGAGGAAGGCGCCCCACAAGCCGCACCTCCCCCAGGGCCTGGTCCTTCTCAGGTGTGCGCAAGCCCAGTCCTGGCAGGGTGGGCCAGGCCTTGAAGCTGCAACAGCTGCACCCCAGGGGTGTCGCACAACACGCAGGAGACCGTACCCCGGGAGGAAGGATGTGACCTCCGGGCCCCGCGTCCGCGCAGACAAAGGGCGTTGCGCGTGGAGGCTGGGAGGGGCCCCGCTTACCCCTCGTGTCCCTTGCAGAGGAAGAAGAGAGTGCGCCAGGCGTGCGCGGCGGCCAGCAGCAGCGACAGGAGGCTGGCGAGCAGGCTGAAGCGGCAGGCGGCCGGCGGGCCCCACTCCTGCACGGTGAAGCGCTCCCGCGCCTGCACCGTGAGGTTGGCGCTCAGCCACATGCCCTCGGTGAACAGCAGGCAGCGGCCTCGGAAGTCGTGGCCGTTCTCGGACAGCGGCACCACCACCACGAAACTGAACAGGAAGGCCAGGAAGTAGCAGACGCACTGCGCAAAGAGAAAATTGTTGAGCGCCATGGCGGGCCGGGCCGGGCCGGACCGGGACCTGGGCGCCGGGCTCCGGGCGCCGCACGCAGCCAGGCCCCGCGCGAGGCTGCGCAGTGGCGACGCCGGGCCCCGCGCCCCGCCCGGACGCGTGCGCACGGGCCGAGCGCGCCCGCGGACAGCACCGCGGACAGCTCCGGGCGCAGAGGAGGGGCGTGCAGCCTGCGCAGCCTGCGCGCGGGCCGGGTGTGGTTCAGACGCTGGTGGGGACTGGGCGTACAGGAAGGCGCTACCTGCGAGGGCCTCGGCTAGGCAGAGCCTGCGTTCCGGAGGGAGGGAAAGGTGGAGCTGAGGCTGCAGTCCAGCTGCCTGGAGTGACTCCTCCAGCACCTGGCTCGCCGAGAGCGCACGGGGAGGGGGCAGAGAGGAGCAGCCCGGGATGGGAGCAGGACAGAGGTCTCTGGCCAGAGAGGGACCCGGGGTCACCAGGAGGGCGGGTCTGAGCGCCGTTTGTGGCCCCCACCCCTGGTGTCTGTAAGATAAATAATGGACGCCCTGGGCACCTCATTAAGACGTCTTTGCCGAGACGGAGTCTGCCGGTGCATTAATTAATAGAATTTGTGCTTTTTCCAGTTTCCCCCAAGACTAAATCACATTTAGTCCAATTCCCAGAGTGAGGAAGCTCTGGCACTGCTCCTTCTGGAAAATTACATCAGCATTTTTGTTGCAAGCACTAAAAATTCTTTTTTGTTTTATTGCCAAAATAATACTTGTTTTTTAAATTCCAGCTACATAGACGTGTATAATGTAAAAGTATAAATTCTCCTCCCAATCTTTCCCTGTCATACTGCCAGGTCAACCACTTCTAACTGTCTGGTGTCTATCTTTTATGCATTTTGCACACAAATACACACTATTTTCAAAAATGTTCCACGCACTGAGACCAGGCGTGGAGCCGCATGCCTGCAATCCCAGCACTGAGGAGGCTGAAAACGGGAGAATCATTATGAATCCAAGCTGCGTAGTGATATCCTGTACCAAACACATAAAAAAAGCTCTGCCCTGCCTGTGCTTTCTGCAAGCTGATTCCGTTATTCCTCAGTGCATCCAGGCAATTGCTCCCTGCTGCTCGCGCAGTTGTAGTTCACCCTTTGTAATAACTGAGTAGCTATGATGTTCCTACACGGTTCCTACATATTCCTCTTTGGACGGACATGTAATGTCTCTGGTGTTTGGTTTTCCACACACTGCTCCGTGACGCCCTTGTGCATGCATGGTTGTGAGCTCGCTCAGGTCGCACACAGACATCTAAGAAACTCACATGTGGGAGCACAGGGCCTCGGGTGGATATTTAAAATGCTGTCAGAGATCACCACCCAGGTCTCTGAAAACACTGTACAAATCCCCCACTTCCATATGGAAGACTCTCTCCCAAGAGAGCTTGGTAAGCTATGCTGGGCACACAGAAAGGCCCCTCAGCCAAGGGCGGGTCTTCCTTCCTTACTGGCCCAGGGCCAGGCCTCTTCTCCCATGGTCACCACGTGTGTTTGTCTTGTGTAATTGCAGCATAGCTTTGCCATCTCCCAGTCCAACCAGAGGGGCCCACTTGGCACACTCAGCCACCCTGGCTTGGGCTGCAGTCCAAATGCTTCCTTCATCAGAGCTGATAGGCTGCCTCTGGGAGTCACACAGTGAGGCTTCAGCCAAGACAAAGGAGCCTGGAAAGAGGAAAGGAAAACAGTTGGAAAGTACAGATGAAGTCACAAGGGTTATCAAGCCTCACCACTGTAAAAGGCACAGGAGGGCAGCGTTACACATGAGCTCTAACTAACCCTCAGAAAACAAAGAATTCCCTTGGCATCTGTGCTGGCCAGGACCCTCCTGGGAGCTCCTGGGGGGGGGGGGGTGTGTGCATGCGTGTGCATGCGTGTACTTGCGTATGTGTGTATCTTATTTCTGTAGAGAGAGGGAGGGAGAATAGGACACCAGGAAGGAAAACAAGAGAGGGGCCTACGTCACAGAATTGGTTCCAGAGAGTATGGAGACTGGCACAACTGAAGCTGGCACTGCAGCTGGCAGAGCCTGGCCGCCCAAGGCCCATGCCCTGCAGAGCTTCCCCTCCCGGGAAGGTCGGGCTTTGTCCCCTCCAGACCCTCAGCTGATGGTGCGGCCGCCCCACTGCAGGGAGAAGCCTGCCTTGCCGACTGCCCACTGATTTAAATGTCACTCTCATCTGGAGGGAGAAAAACACAGGAACAGCCAGAGTACTGCTGGCCAGACACCTGGACCGAGCCAAGCTAGCATGTAAAGTTAACCATCCCACTATTGCAAGCATTTCCATCTATATAAAATACAGAAAATTTCAAAATTCTTTTTTCCTGAAGTTCTGTTTTTTCTGAAATTCATTTTTAAAAGCCAACATTACACTAGGAGAAAAAATTCTCATTAGAGCTGTAAGGGAGATGACACAGCAAGAAGTTTCACTTAGAAAAATGGAGGTCAGAACTATTTTGAATAAAATAATACTCAACTGAATCCAAGCCAATGTATTAAGAGAATAATTGTATTTTTTTTTTCAGTCTTTTTGAGACAGGGTCTCACTATGCAGTTCCGGCTGGCCTTAAGCTCACTTTGTAGCTCAGGCTGGTCTTGAACTCACAACAATCCTCCTGTCTCAGCCTCCCGAGTGCTGGGATTACAGGCCTGCGCCACCACGCCCGGCTTTGAGAATAATTGTATTTAGAAAACATGAGTATGTAGAGTTTATCCTACAATGATAGGAACAGCTCGGCTTTAGGAAACAACCTACTGTATCAACATGTCAAGAGAAAAACTGACATTTTTCTTCAAAGATATTTAGAAGGATTTCATGGCATCAATATTAATCCTTTCTGGTTTTCAAAAAAATTCCACATAAAATCAGTTTTAGAAAGCTACCAAAACACACTGAAGATTTTGAAATTCTGTATCATTTCTAATGTTTTATCTATTTTTATTCTCTTTCAAATAATAAATAAATACATACACATGCTCTAAAGACTAAAACACCACAACTCTGTACCTGTCCAGTGAAGCACGAGGCAGCTACACTCACTGCTGAGTATCGCTGCCCATTCAGCCCCAAGTCCACCTTCTCAGCCAAGACAACAGTGCATATTTACGGAAACAATGAGGGACACCGGCTACTGGAGGTAATATGCCTTGTACTGGAACATTCCGGGGTCCCAGAGACACAGGAGACTTCACGGCAGGATTTGCGGGTGGCGGGGTACGGACCAGCACAGCACAGCAAGCCAGCCATTGCCAGAAAGATCTGGGGCAGGCTCCCTGGGAAGAACCCAGCAGGGGCAGTTGAGGCAGACGCATGTGGGCTGGGTAGGGTCCCTCTTCCTCCTACGCCCTGGCCAGCCCTGCAGCCCAGGGCAGATTCAGAGCCAGGCAATGCACTGCCGGGTTGGGCAGTACCACCTCAGAGCCCTGTGAGTGGGCTGACGGATAGCCTCTGCCTCTGCAGTGGTGCCACCCTCACCTGGCTCGCTGGGCCAGACGTCCGGCTCCGTCGAGCTGCACTGCTCCTTGTGAAGCCTGGACCCGCCTCACTGCTGCCCAGTCTGTCCCGTTTGGGAGCCTTGACCTTGGCTGCCCTGCTGCCCTGCTGCCACCCTGAGCCCACGGGAGGCCCACCTGGCTCCCCTGCCATGCCCACGTCTGCTCCCCAGTGGGCTGCAGGGCCTTGCTGTGAGTAGCCTGGGGAGCCCGCCCAGAGCCCACCTGCTGGAGCTCACCATCCTGAGCCTCAGGCCTTTTCCTGCCCTCTGCCCAGGGTGTCCCGGTATTCCTGCTCACATGGGGTGTACACCAGCTTCCAAGCCGATCGTGCCTTCTCCTTGATGCGGCTGGCAAGCAGCACAGGCTCACCCTCTGACAGTTGAGGTGCGGGGCCTGCTCCCTCTGCAGGCTGGGCACGCGCCATCTCCTTGCCACGCAGCTCTCAAGGGCTCCCGCCCCCCTGACCTCCTATCCATCCCAAGGCCAGGCAGCCAGCCCTGTCCCTCTGAGGCTGCCCCTCACAGGCCTCCTTGGGGGAAAGGTGGCCCACAGGTGACCCGGACACCGTCGCCTCCCGAACCCTTGGCTTCAGTCAAGTTGGCAAAGCCCTCCACTCGGGAGGGACACACAGTCCCAGGCGGCATGGGCTCCAGACGTGGACGTCTTTGACCCAGTGTGCTGCCTCCTGGGCCCTCCATGTACAATCCTGGGCCCCAGAGGTACTTCCTTCGGAATGAACAAGCACTTCCCGGCCTCCATGCTGTCCACTCCCCCACCCCACCTCTGACCCAGCCCACAGCCGTCTGGGCCCCTCCAGCGTTGCTTGTGGGCTACCAGCAGGACAGGGGTACCCTTGCCCTGTGAAACAGGCCTCTGCATTGTCTCCGAGCATCTGTTCTGGGACCACTCCGACCTTCAAAGATGGTGTGAGAGTCCTAAGCCCTAGACCCTCAGAATGTGGTCTTCTTTGGAGAAGGGTCTTCCAGAGACAGGGTTGCCAGGGAAAGTGGACCAGCACACAGGAGAGCACAAGGCAGGCCAGAGGAGTGACTCCATGCCAAGGCACAGGGCGCCGCCACAGGAGGGTCCTGGGAAGACTCTTTCACGGCCTCGGGGGGCCCACCCTGGGCCTGGCCCTTCCAGCCATGCCACACTGCTGAGGGGCCTTGTTCTGGTGGCCCAAGAAACCCAGCCACAGAGGACACGTCCGCCCTCCTAGCAGGAGCAGGGGTCAGTGGGCCTGCCTCTCAGCGGGGGCAGGGTAGGACTCTCTGTGCCCAGACAGGAGAGAAGCAGCCAGAACCAGAGGGGCGGGGCTGTGGCCAAGAGGCACCTGGTGGCACCCTCAGTGGCCTCCCAAGGGCATGCTGACCCGTCGGGCCCACTGTGACCCAGGCTGGCAGCCCGCAGCTGGGGTGGGGCAGCCTGCCTTCAGGGACACGTCCTCCCCTCTGCGTCAGGTTCCTGTTAACTGTCCCAGCCAATGGATTACCAAGGCTTCGAGACGGAGTCCTGCTGTCCCCAGTGTTCCTGTCCTCCAGGGCTAGGGAAAGGGGAACAGCGGGCTTTCTGAAGCTAGGTCCCTCCCTTCCGTGCCCGGGCCTAGGCTGGAGGCTAGTCCTGAGCAGGCTTTCTGGGCATCCAGGGCTTCCTGGTCTATTCGCAGCTCCACAGCTCCAAAATGGCACCACCTCCAAGCTCCCGAGAAGAAGCACCAACAGCCTGGACAGCACAGGGCAGGGCTGCCCCTGCCCCAGCCACCAGTGAGGAAGCCCTACCAGCTGACCACGCACCTTGGTCCAGCTACCAACCCCGAATCCAATGCTACTTCCCAGAAAACCCACCTGGGTGGTGGCCCTGAGAAGTAGACATCAATGTGGGGACAGCACTGGGACCCGCTGAGGGCAGCAGGGCTGGCCCAGGAGCATGCACAAAAGCAGGACAATGAGGGCAGGCCAGGCCTGGGACGCTTCCCTAGCGCCAGCGAGCGTGAGATGCCCATGCCCCCACCTGCTAATCACACACCCCTCGCCCGGGAGCCACCGCCCAAGCCCAGACTGAGCCCAGCTGAAGACCCTTCCTGCTGCATGCCTTCCCAGTGCTAAGAATCTAAGAGGCCCTGCACCAGCCAGAATGTGAGGACAATTCATAGAAGACCTAAGGCTGGCTTCTAAGCCAGACAGAACACTTAGTAACCAGAGAAAGGGCAGAAAATGGGGCCACATGAAATGTTGGATCACTGTGGTGAAGTGAAACACACTGTCTTCAAAGCTCAGAGGTGAAGAGTGGTGGGCAGAGCACCCCACGGCCCTGCAGAGCTGCAGCCTGGGCCCCACGCCTCTCAGGTGGTCCCAAGAGAGGCACCTTGGGGCAAGGCCCCCTCCAGCATCCCCATCTTCACCACTAAATGAGGACCCTCCCAGGTGGTGCCCCTGAGGAGCCACGTCACGGAGACCCCAACTCTCCCAGAGACTGTGGGCCTGGGAACAGCCCCAGAGCGTGACCATACAGAGGGGGGCAAGCTGCTCTTGGGGGCCCAGCAATGTACATGGAAGAGGGCGCGAGGGAAGATTCCATGGAACAGCACCCGACACCGTTGGCCCTCCCCCTACAGTGCAGGCCTCTCTGTTCCCAGGTGAGCCCACAGGGCTAACACAGGCTGAGACCCACAGCCTCACAGAGCTGAGTCGAGCTCTTGGTGAGTGGGGAGGACAGAACTTTGGGGTGCAGGATCTCGGCTCCTTCCTCTATGCCCACCTCTCCGAGGGCTCCCTGGCAGACCCCCACTGGGACAAAGGAACAGAGAGCCCTGGTGCAGCCACCTCTAGGAGCCTTGACAGTTGCTCCCCAGGAGTAATAGCTGCCATGCCTGCGCACCCAGGGCTGAACCACGCAGGGGATGGACCCTCCCTGCTCTGCTCCCTCAGGGACAAAAGCCTCAGCCCAGCCCCAGGTGGAGGTGACCTGGTGGTACCAGAGGGCTGCAAGGATGGCGATGGCTATGGGGCTGGGGATGCCCCTGAGACAGGAGCCAGATGCCCGAGAACTTGGCAAAGCAGGGAGGACACAGGCAGCAGACTCTGGAGAGACCTGTGTCACAGGCCCCCATCCAGAGCTGCAACCCTGAGGGAACAGAGTCTGCCCCCACCAGCTTTAGCTGGAGCAAGAGCTCCACTATGGAAAGGACATGAAGGGAAGGGGCACATGCTGGAGGAAGAGCCCAGCTGGGAATTGGCAAGGACACAGCCCAAGGCCTGAAACCCAAGGCCGTTGCACTGCTGCTGCTCTGTTGCCTCGCACTAAGAGTGGGCATGAAAAGACCCAAGCAGGAAGCTGCTCTCCTTCCAGAGGACTCCAGAGGCACATAGCTGGTCTATAGCTGGTCTCCCCACTGTGCCTTCCTGGGACACAGGGAGACAATGGCCACATGGAGGGCAGCTGCAGATGGGTGGTCAGATGCATGGAGAAAGTTGGCAATATTAATAATAATAATAATAATAAACGACTTGGAACACTGTAGAGAAAGGGGTAACGGGTGGGGGAGGGGAGGGTGGCTGAATGGTGGGTGGATAGGTACAGGGATAGATAGGTGGGAGGTCAGGCAGGTGGGTGGTGAGTGGATGAATGAGTGGATGGATGGGTGGATGGACGGTGGGTGGATAGGCACAGGGATAGATAGGTAGGAGGTCAGGTAGGAGGGGGGTGGGTGGATGGATGCGTGGGTGGATGGGTGGGAGGTCAGGTGGATAGATAGTGGGTGGATGGATGAGTGAATGGATGGATAGGTGAGGAGTCAGGTGGATGGATGAGTGGGTAGATGGGTAGGTGTGTGGATGTAAGAATGGATGGGCAAATGGACAAGTGGATCCATGCAGGTGGCAGGGAGAGTGAAGGTTTAAAGCATTTGGATGGTTGATAAATGTGTGACCAGATGGGCAGGTGGGTCACTGGCTGGTAGCTTAGGGGCAAAGAAGAATCACAGAGCAGATGCAGGTGAGGTCCCATGGGATGCTATTCATTCACTGATTCAGCCACCACGTGATGTGGCCGTCAGTGCAATAGGCCCCAGACATGTATTCATGGTGCACTCGCAGCAGGTTCAGAAGTCTGGCACAGAAATGCCAGTGCCCAGGCTTTCCCACGAGGTGACTATCAACAGCAGGCACTCTGCACTTCAGAAAAGTGCTGGCAGCAGTGCCACCAAAGTGGCACCCCAGAAGGTGCCGTGGGGAGCACAGGGCCACTGCAGGATCAGGAGCCCAGCCAGGAGAAACTGGCCCGTCTCTCAAGCAGCGTCCTCCTGCCTGGGTTTCCAGAGGCACTGGAGGCCCAAAGGGCCGCTGCTGTGTCCCTCGCTGCCCTGGGAAGGCCCAGCCCGCACCAGGATGGTGTCTCAGACCCCATGGCAGCCCTCCGACTGACTCTGCTTCTCTGAGCTGACTCCTCCTCTTCCAGGCTCCTCAGCTGACAATCCGAGCCTACGGGGCCTGGGAGTGTAGCTCAGTGGCACACACAGTGGGTTCAATCTGCAGCACCAAGACACCAAGAGCACTTAACCTTCAATTTTCCATTTTAATGACACATGAAAGGACGCCCTCTTCCTCAGGGTCCCACCTGGGCACACCCACGGGTCCTGATGCAGGTGTGCTGGGCCGGCCAGCTGTGCTCCTTCTGTTCCCTGGAGTCTCTCCTCCAGCGCCTGCTCAGGTGCACACGCCTCACTCAACTTTCCTCTTGTGGTTGATTTCTCGTTTCACTGCACTGTGACCATTGGCTTTTAGCCTATAGACAATAAGCTTTAATTTGTTGAAATTCCTTTTGCCGCCTTTTACGCAGTATTTTCATTGTTTTTTAATGTATTTAGTGCAGGGTCTACAGGGTCTCACTATACAGATCCGACCTGTAGTGACCCTTCCCGCTTTCTGCCTCCCAGGCCCTGGGATTACAGGCAAGATGCCACGCCCAGAGAGCCCTGGGGCAGGGCCAGCCCCGAGTCTGCCTAGGCGGGCGCGTCAGCTGGCTGAGCTGACTGGCTGGCCCGCTGTGCAGTGTTGCAGTGCTCTTGTCCGTGCGCAATGTCTGTGTGCTATGTGCATACACGTATGTGTACTGTGCCTCTCGAGTGCACAGTCTTATGTCTATTAAATTGAGGGGCAGCTTCTTCATTCAAATCTTGTATGTATTTATCTAGGGTTCATTCATTGGTCTGCGGCGAACACCTCCTACTATGATTAGGGTTCACCCATTTCTCTTGCTCCACATATTTTTCATCACATATCTCAGCTCATGACGCTTGCACATGCTTTTTTTTGGTACCAGAAACCAAACTCTGAGCCTTGTACTCGCCACGTAGCTGCACCCTGGCTCACACATTCCTTAGGAGTTGTGCTGTTTGATTCTCTTTCAAGTCTTGTCAGTTTTATTTTACATAATACAAACACCGCTCGCTTATATTAACTTACATTGATAAAACGCAGCTCTCCCCTCTGCCCAGCTCCCCGATTACCCTCAGACACACACACTCCTGCCGGAACTTACCTGCTCTGACTCAATCCAGGAGTCTCTATTTTTTAATGTTTATTCAAACCATTGACATTTATCATTATTTCTGCCCGAGAAAATGTTAGTATTTTCTATTTTGCCTGCTTTCTCCCCTTTTCAATCTAACTTGGATAAAGGGTTCATTTGATTCCATTTCTCCCTCAGCAGGCCACGGCATTCCGTCGCTCCCAGCTTTCGTGCCGTGAGGGTGTAGAGCGCTCACTCGCACCCCTTGGCTTTCTTCCTAGCAATGCTGAGACTTACTCAGGGCCCCCTGCCACCCCCCCCGGGGGACCCCGCCGGCCCCACACGCCTGTCTGACGCCCGCCCTGCGCCGAGGGCACCCTTCCCTCGCTCTGAGCTTAGCCATAGCTGCTTGTCTATGTTTCTGTTCCCTCCCCTGAAATCTGGGCGTGGAGTCCGTGGCCAGGTGGCTCTCTGCCCCACTACCCAGAGTTCGCACAGCTTTGGGGAGCAGTAGAGACTGGGAATCCCCACAAAGACCATCAGCCCCTCGCAGTGCAGGGCAGAAGCACTTCTGCCCTCGAAGTGGCAACACCTTTTTCTAAAGAAAACGTCCAGTCCTCAAGATGCCAAGATAGGAACCAAAAATAAAAAACGTTAATGCCTTGTGATGGGAAGGCCAGTGGCGAGGCATCCAATTTGTGCACATGGGCAAAGAAATTGTCCCTGAAAAAAGTGCAAATTGCTGCTCGCTGCATGTAAATGAAATGCTAATTGCTTTTTGCAAACAGTGTTTATGCGGACGGTCCCACACTGCACAGCCACAGATCACAGTCACCCCCAGACCTGAGCCCGGGGCGACTCCCCTGGACTGGCCATGTCCTGTCCTGCACCCAGGGCCCTCTGAGGGGCTGCGGGAGGAGCTGGGCCCCCATGCTCCCCCCAGGGGAGGGCCTGACCTTCAAGGTGCTCCTTCCAGTTCAGGCCCGGCTCCCCCAGCAGGACCACACCAACATCTCCCAATTGCATAAAGACTAGAAGCCAGGAGAGCGAGCCCCACACAGCCAGGAGGGCGAGCCCCACACAGCCAGGAGGGCGAGCCCCAAACAGCAGCAGGAGAGACTCAGCAAGGCAAGCAGCTGATCCCCAGCTCCTCACCCACCTCCACCCCGTCACCCCGATCGGTGCCCAGAGCCCCGCAGAGCTGACCTGGAGGACGGGGACGCCTGGCTGCCGAGTGTGGGGCTCATACTTGTAATCCCAGCACTCAGGAGGCTGAGGCAGGAACACCACTAGGCGTTCGAGGCCACCCTAGGCTACACAGTAAAATGCCATCTCAGAAAACACAAACAGAAACTCCTGGAGGACACGTGCAGAGAAAGCCAGTGCTGGGCTGCGCACGGGGAGTGGAGAATGGGAACCACCGCGGAGATCTCGAGGGCCAGCCGGCCTCGTGCAGTTGCCTAAAGCTACAGAGTCCATCTGCTCGAACCTGAGTGTGAGGGAGGTCCGCAGGGGGCGGGGAGCTGTGGCCAGGAGGCAGAAGAAAGGCAGATGGGGCAGGGTCTGTAATAGTTCAGCAAATCAAAAGTCGGGGCTTAAATGAGTTAACATAAAAGGGCCAAATAATTAACCTAAACTGTGGGAGCCTGCTAAAATACAGAGACAAAAAGCAGGTCCACAAACATGCGGGGAGCCCTGGAGGAAGCACCCGCTTTCCCACCTCGAAGGCCTTCCAGTGCCCAGGAACAGTGCGCTCTGCTCTCCACCTCACCTCCCACTCTGCCACCTGTCAATTCCCGACTTGCAGTTTTCTGCCTTTCGAAAAACCCCTGCCTGCTGGCTTTTCTCTTCATTCTCACATGCAGCCTCCCCTGCTTGCCGCTTGTTGGCTCCCACCTTCATTTCCCCAGAACACAGGCCCAAGAGCGGGCAGCCCTGGTTACAGAGCCGCACTCGTGTGGAGAGAGCACTCCAGGCCGCGAAAGGCAGGCACAAAGGGACACTGGGTCATCATCGAGCGGACCGGGCGACCAGGTGAGGGGCTCAGGCCCCATACGAAGAAATGGCCCAAACCTGTTCTCTCTGCCACCTCCAAAAACTAAAACTGAAAGTCCTCCACTGACAGGAGGGGCCTCCACAGAGGCAGGAGCTTGCAAACCACCCCACATTTGCAGCACAAACAGAAAATGAAATCTATTATTCTGACCAAAAAAAAATCAGCACAGCTCTTCTGATAACAACACCCTCCTGGGAGGAAACTGAAGAGGAGAAATCGCAAGCCAGCCACGTCCCACACTGAGCCAGGTACTCTCCTAAGGGGTTAGGGAGTCATCTTGAGGCTGAAACTCAGAAGCTCAGAACACAAAGGCACAGAGGTGGGAAAAAGTGAGAGTGTTGCGGGAAACCACAGAAATAAGTGGGCCAAACACACAAAACCTTCTAAATGGGTCTAAGCCACAGACTGCCTCAGGAAGAGAAGTCCGGGGAGAAATGCACATGGCACCAGGAAAGAAGTGCAGTGAAAGAGAAAGCGGAGCCAGCTGGAGCCGGCTGGAGCCCGCAGGGCAGCGGCAGTCCCTCGCAAGCTGTGGCGGCATAGCGGGCAGGGTCACCCCAAAAGCCATGCTCCAGGAAAACCAAACACAGAGCGATCAGGTTCTGCGAGGAGAAAGCCACAGCCTGGAGGACGTCCCAGGAAAGGGGCCTGGAATGATGGACCCTGAGAAAATTCTCAAGAACACTGCTATGACCCATAAAGCAAAAAAGGCTTTCTAAGAACCAAAGAGCCAGCCTGGTACCAGACTGCTCAGAAGAGCAGCAGAGCAAGACGGCTCTGGAGCGCCCTCGTCACAGCACCAGTGCAGGAAGTCTAAACGGGGTTTCCTTTCTGCAGAGAAAGCAGTCTTGTGTCTGTGTAAGGTCAGACTGCTGTGCAGACAGCGATGGGTTCTGGCCCTACTATGAATTGCTAAAAGCATTATGGCGGCCATCTAATGCGACTGATGCCCTTAAAACAAAGGCCCGTCTTCCCCCAGACCACCTGCCCCTTCTCCAACTCAGCCGGGGGTATAATTTACTTTCAGCCTTCCCGCCACCTCAGGGAAGATCCCCAATCAGTTTCTCAGGCTTATCTAAATACGCCCTCCAAACCGCTCCCCTGGCAAAAGGCCGGGAAAGCCTCTGCCTCCCTTTGTCTAGCTGAGAGAGAAAAAATTCTCCATCTTTCCCCACATTCTCTCCATGGTCTCAAAGAAAATAAAGCCCCTTTCCCTGCTTCCTTCTGCCTGCTTCTCTGCTGCACTGACCATCTGAAGACTTGTACCTGTCAGACAGGGCCCCTGCTCATTGCCGCCGCAGGGGGGGGGCAGCCTGACCCCCTCAGCCGCAGGAGGGGGGCAGCCTGACCCCTCAGCCGCAGGGGGGGGCAGCCTGACCCCTCAGCCGCAGGGGGGGGCAGCCTGACCCCTTCAGCCGCAGGAGGGGGGCAGCCTGACCCCTCAGCCGCAGGGGGGGGCAGCCTGACCCCTCAGCCGCAGGGGGGGGCAGCCTGACCCCTCAGCCGCAGGGGGGGCAGCCTGACCCCTCAGCCGCAGGGGGGGGCAGCCTGACCCCTCAGCCGCAGGAGGGGGGCAGCCTGACCCCTCAGCCGCAGGGGGGGCAGCCTGACCCCTTCAGCCGCAGGAGGGGGGCAGCCTGACCCCTCAGCCGCAGGGGGGGGCAGCCGGACCCCTCAGCCGCAGGGGGGGGCAGCCTGACCCCTCAGCTCTTCCCTCCCAGGGGCCTGTCCTGATCAGCTTCCCTTCACCTGCAGAGCACTCCAGACCATTAACATAGGCAGAGGAAGGGTTCTGTTTGCTCCACGGATTTTGTGGTTCTGGCTGGTGACTGGTTGGCCCCAAAATTTTGGGCCTGAGGCAGCCATCATGGCAGAGCAGACTTGGGGGGCAAAACTGGCACAGCATGCATGAGCCAGGTAGTCAAGAAAGAAGGGGAAAAGGGGAAGACTTGGGGGAGGGGGAGAGGGGGAGGGTTGGGCCTGGGTCCTGTGGTCCCTCCAGTGATTGAGGACCTCCCACTTTCCAAAGGT
The DNA here is from genome assembly GCA_004027165.1 of Ctenomys sociabilis. NCBI lineage: Eukaryota > Metazoa > Chordata > Mammalia > Rodentia > Ctenomyidae > Ctenomys > Ctenomys sociabilis. The sequence goes on along the minus strand of PVKA01006137.1, from coordinate 53,978 downwards.
TCCGCTACCTTGCCATGGCACCAGCCTGGGGTCTAAGCCTCTGACACATGGAACTTCTGGGGAGGCTCAAGGCCACACTGCAGCGCCAGTCCCTGTAAACATGGCACTTGTCTCCCTCTCTCCCTTAGGGTGGGGGTATGTGCATACCTGTTTCTGTGAGTCTCAAGACTCGCAGCTGGAGTTCCAAGGTTTGAAGATGCTGGCTAGAAAAGGCCTAGAATGCTGTAAGCTAACCTTGAACAGATTCCAGTCAGATCTCAGAAGACAGAATGCCAATAGAAATGCAGACCCCAAAAACCAGGCTCAGGTGATCCCACTGAGAAGAAAGCGGGTCGGACTCCAGGTCACTGGTGTTATGCTCTAACTAAAAGTGCGTCTTCACTTCGCCCATGTGAGGGTCTGCACGAGCTCAGCAGACGAAGCACCTGCCTAGGCAAGTGCAGGGGCTGGGGCTCCGTCCCAACGCCACCTGCTGCACTGGCTTCACCCCAGGTATGCTGGGGGCCACTGGGCATGGTGGTGCATGCCTGGAATCACAGCACGGGGCGGCTGAAAGCAGGAGGCTCACTATGAGCATGAGCCACGTAGTAAGACCCGAAAGAGTGAAGGTGGGAAGTTCCAAGGCACCCAGCGTTCAGGCTGTGCTGCGGGTAATGCTGGCTTCCTGTAACCATTTTGCCATGAGAATCAGGGCCAAAGAGTAGAGCCGAATAATTTGAAATCTTTGCTTGTGGCTAGAAGAGAAGCACCTATAAAATCAGGGGCTGTAAGTTTTGGACTTGAAAAGCTAGAGCGTAGGAGAGCTTGGTACTTTTGAGGGGTTATGTATTTAGTACAGGCTCTCACTACACAGCTGAGACCCATAGTGATCCTGCTGTTTTCAGCCTCCCCAGCGCTGGGATTACAGGCGTGTGCTCCCATGCCTGGACTCAATAGGCAGCTCAGCACAACAAAGGGCAGAGCTGGTGCGGCACGTGGTACTGGGGATCAAACCCCAGTCCCTGTGCTCGCCTAAGCAGGTGCTCAGTCCACTGAGCTATCTCGCCATCCTCAGCTTCGTTTTTTAAATGGTTAGCATTACAAGGAATCCAAGTACTTCGCTTCAGAGTAATACCAAAAAAACCTTTAAGACAGTTGATAAATCAGCACAACCTCACCCTCCATAGGCTCAAAGGTGCAAAAAGAAAAGGTTTTGCTTTGGAAAGGAAGCTGCAGGGTGCCCTATTTGAGAAAGGCCATCTAGAGAACTGGTTCCCTGGGGTTGTGTTACAGTGTTCAGCTATCCAGGTGCTCGGTAGCTAGGACCCAAAGGGCTCTGTCTTGCTGTTACTTGATCTGACAGCAGAGCTCGGCGTCATCCAGAGGTGCGGGTTTCCATCTCGATCATGCAGAATGCAAGACTTGCAGGGTCATGGAGCTGTGCAGGAGGCCAGGAAGTGCACCTCTGAGCGAACAGCGCAGGAAGCTCTGCGAGTGAAGCCAAAAGCTCAATGAAGACTCCGGGAAGTTGTAGCCCTGCTTGTTCTTCGCTGACTCTTGTTTTTTTAATTGAAAAACACTTTTCCTCTTTTTTATTTTTATTTTTCTAAAGAATACAAAACAGTGATGGAAAAGAACATTAGAAATGACACAAAATTTCACTAAACAAAGTAATAGGACTTCAACAGTGGTTGCTGTGTTACATGATGCTATCTTCAAATGAGTTGCTCAAGCTACCAGATATAAACATTCAAGATTAGCTTAAAGAAAAGAGTGAGCCGGGCGTGGTGGCGCAGGCCTGTAATCCCAGCAGTCGGGAGGCTGAGGCAGGAGGATTGTTGTGAGTTCGAGACCAGCCTGAGCTACAAAGTGAGCTTAAGGCCAGCCTGAACTGCATACTGAGACCCTATCTCAAAAAGACCAAAAAAAAAAAAAAAAAAAGAAAGAAAGAAAGAAAAGAAAAGAGTGAAACAATAATACGCCTTTCACAATAATACCCTGAAAAATAAAATACTTAGGAATCAATTCAGGAAATAAAAGTTTTATACAGCAAAAATTATAGTACTCTCAAAAGAGATCAAAGAGGATTTCATAAAATGAAAGATATCAGTTGCTCCTGGGTAGGAGGAATGAACACTGTGAAAAACACAAACTATACTTCCATTTCTGAGTGTGTCACCTGAAGATGCCATTGGCTCCCACTGTATTCCTGTTCTCCTCTAAATGAATAATTTTCAAAGTATTTATAAAATAGTCTTTCACATAATTGACAATCTTCATGTATACTGAATACTTTTCCACATTGAATGCATAGGCTTTGGCTATGATGTGACATCATTCTGACATTCTTGTTTTTTTTTTTCTTCTTAGAACTCAAAAGAAGAAACAAAAATAGATAGGTATAACACAATTAAAAGGAAAGTGAGAACTTAAGGATTAGAAGAAAAGCTAGGAAACATGACAAGGGCAAAGCCATACATTTATATGCACAAGACGGGTCAGGCAATGATCCTGAGAATCTTCAGCAGGTTTTTGAAACTAACAATTAATTGGTAGGATTCTCATCCTGACTAAATATATATGCTAATACCTGTGAACTAAGCAACTGCACTGAAGACAGCAATGTGTAATAGTAGGGTCAAGCTTGGAATGCCTGTCATTCTGGTCTTCTAAATACATACTGCTTGACATGTCACACCAATTACTGCCATACGGTCTCTCAAGTAAATGTTTGTTTTTTAAAAAAGGGTTAAAAAATGAAAAGAGACAAGAAAAAAAAAAAGTCATATGACTGTCCTGCTACAAGGCTGTACATGAACTGGGCGTGGTGGCACAGGCCTGTAATCCCAGCACTGGGGAGGCTGAGGCAGGAGGATTGTTGTGAGTCCGAGACCAGCCTGAGCTACAAAGTGAGCTTAAGGCCAGCCTGAACTGCATAGTGAGACCTGTCTCAAAAAGACAAAAAAAAAAAAAAAAAAATGCTGTATATGGTTAGATTTCTAAATTTCTGTGTAAAAATATGTAATTGTTTATTCTTAATGTTTGTTGAATTTTTTTATTTTTTTCTTCATATTCTGATATGTTAAAGTTTAACATATCAATAATTGATGGAAAACACCTGTTCCATGTTACCTAAGATGTTTGATATTCAGACATATAGTGAGGTTGAGCTCAAGAGCCTATGTTGCAGGATAATAATAATAAGCTCCTCTCCTGGAGGACTAACAAAATGTGTGGTGAGAGGGACACTGCAACAACCAAATACATTAAATAAAAAAGAATATAAAATAAAAATATTTAGCATAAATAAAAAGAAAGTTTTGCAGCAAATGTCTTCCCCACTGCACACATACATAGGCCATTTCTTGCATGTGCGTTTTTTCCTGCATCTGATCTCACGTTTGTGCTCTGAATTGTTTTCCCCGTGGTCCAAGTGAACTGGGTTACTTCCTAGGGTGAATTCTTTTTGAGTCAGGGTTTCACTAGGCAAAATTCAGGCTGGCCTCAAATCTAGTGATCCTCCTCCTTCAGCCTCGTGAGTGCTGGGATTACAGGCATGCACCAACACGCCCACTTCTTGAACTCTTTCACGTTTGTGAGAATCACTGTGGTGGTGGAGAGATTTATCACGATGCTTACATGTGGTGTTTCTCATCACTGTGAGTTCTCTCATGACGCTGACAGTGTCTATGTCTGTTGAAGGCTTTCCCACACTGCATACATAAGCAGGGTTTCTCCCCAGTGTGTGCTCTTCCATGATTTCTACAGACATTACACCTGCTGGATGCTTTCCCACATTGTTGACATACGTACGTTTTCTTTCCCATGGAGGATTTTGTTTGCCTAGAAAATTCATTTCTGCATTGCTTATATACATAAGATACTTTCCCAGTCTGATTTTTTCTACATTTTGAAAAGGAATTGCTAACTGCTAACTCTTTTACATATTTCTTAGTTACATGGGGGTTTTCTTCAGCATGTCTTCTGGTTGTCTTGGAGGCTTTCCCATTATTCACACCTATAATATCTAGAGTTCGTGCACTAAGATCAGAGTTGGTGTCTTTACATTGTCCATTTTGAAAGGAATTCTCTCCAGGCTTTCTCATTTTATGCTTCTGAATGGACTGGAAATCACTGCAGGTTTTTCTATCTTCCTCACATTCATATAGCTTCTCTTCAAATCTGAAAGAATTCTCTGCATCATATCTCAGATTTCCTGAGCAGTTTTTGTCCACTTCTCCCGTTTGTTTTGTAGTCAATGTTCTTCTTGTTTCTAGACCTTTAATATTCATCAGTGTTTCCCACATCACAACTCTGTAGAGCTTCTTTTGTGCTGGATTCAGCAGATCCCACTCTGCGGAGGTGAAGTCCACATCTACATCCTCAAAGGTCACCATCCCCATTGTGTGGCTTGAGGGTGTCCGAGGATCCTTCGCAGCCCACAGCAAGATGAAATCATGGAAACAACAGGTCGAGACAGCTGTAGGCTCTCTGTGTTGAACTCACCTCTTTGCTGACTCTTAAAGATGGCCTAAATGCATTTTTGCAGAAAGACGCATGCCTGAGCCTTTGGGGGCCAAGGGCAGAATGGATGGCTGAGATCTAGAATGTGCCCCAAAAGTCTCATGCTCTCAGAGGCAGGGCTTTTAGAAGGTGGTCAGATCCACAGGACACTAAACTTGGATTCACCCACTAATGAGTTCCGTCATCTACTGTGCTGCCAGGAAGTAGAGCCTTGTCAGCAGAGGCGGGCTCCAGGCCGTGACTGGCAGGGCGCGTCTCCCTCCCAGGCGCTCCCTTCTCCTTCTGCCTCCTGCCACCATGACCTAAGCTTTCCTCCATGCCAAGGCCCCTGCCATGCTGCTCTGCACTTCAGCCTGCCAGCCACGCACTGCAATGCTGGAAACTGTAACCCAACAGAGACGTCTCTTCCTGTACATTGTGAATGTTGGGCATTCGTCCCAGCGAGCTACCACTGACAAATAGTGCTCAAGCAGTGGGCACTCAGGGAGAGAAGAGGGCTCTCAGTGTGGCACACATGCAAAGGTGACTGCTGGCTGCAGAATAGGAGCCTAAGGAGCCGCAGAAGAGAGAAGCAAGTGTCCCTCCACATGGCGGGTACAGCGACAGCTGGCGCTGCTCGGTGCCTTGGGCTGCTATTGCAAAACACCTCTGACTGCATCACTTACAAACAACAGAGATCCTAATCCCATATCTGAAGGCTGGAAATCAAGACTCAAGAGCTGCAGCTTGGAGCTGGTAAGGGCCTGCTCATTCCTCTGTGGTTTCAACAGAGGCGAACAGCTTCTTCCTTTACAAGGCACCCACACAAAAGCACTGGGGTATGAAAGACAGATTCAGGTTCTCAGAAGTGGCCGAGTCCTGACATGCAATGGGCACACCATGGCCTGCTACTGCCCAAGAGGGGCGTGGCTTTGGCCATACCACGGGGCCTGCGCCACCACAGCCACGAGGCTGGGCCCACTGCTCTCAGGGCTACACAACATGCTCCTCCAGGACAGATGCTAAGTGGCACAGCCTCTGCTTCACATGCAGACTGAGAACTCCAAACGACACCGTCGGTAGGGGACAGGGCAGGGCTCACAGGTGCATTTTATATTCATAGCTCGCACACACAATTTTAAGCAGGGGGATGCTAAACAGACCTTCTCAACAATTCACAAACCGCAAAACCCAGTAACACATTGCATCAAAGAAATCCACACATTCCTCAAAGAACAAATGTCGCAATCAGTGACCCTTGACCGCAGTACCATAAAACTGGGAGGCATTGACAGAATGCAAAGGTAGCAAGCCCTTCCACCTGGAATCCACCTGACCTGGGCAAGAACCACAGAGGAGACAGGCAAGTCTTGGCTGTGTCTGTGGATGACCCACGCGTAGGCCACAAACTGCAGGGAAAAGCCAGGCTGGGTGGTGCACACCTGTAGTCCCAGCACTCACGCGGCTGAGGCAGGAGCATCTTTGCGAACTTGAGACCAGCCTGAGCTACAAAGTAAGACCCTGCATAGTGAGATCCTGTCTCAAAAACAAAAATCCACAGCTCAGAGAACTAGAAAAAGAAGAAAATAAACCAAAGCAAGCAGAAGGAATTAAATAACAGAGATAAAGGTAGAAATCAATGAGGTAGAGAACACAAAGGCATTTGGCCTGGTTAAGTAAAAAAATTCTGATTTATAAATGAATAAAATAGGCAAGTCGCAAGGTAATCTGATCATTCAAAAAGGGGGAAAGCTGAAATATGCAAAATAAGAACTAAAAAGAAGGTAGTAGCCCCTGGAGCGGAAGAAATACTTGTGGTCATCAGACTGCTTTTCAGACCCCGTTGACTCCTGAAGCCCTGGACTGTGTTAAGTAAACCGCAGCGCAACGAGCACAGGAAACGCCCTTCCCCTGGCGCTGCCTCGCTGGGCAGCCCACATCCCAGAACCGGAACCCCGCGAGAGCGAGGACCCAAGCGGAGGGAGGGCGTCCGAGGGCCCGGCAGACGGAGGCCCCGGGGCCTGTGCAGGCAGCACCAAGGAAGACCAGCCAGGAAGGACGAGGGCAGCGACGGTGGCCAGCCCTTGGTGGGCCCAGCCCCAGACGGCGGGGTGGTGGCGTCTGTTCCCGAGCCTCTCCAGTGTAAAGGTCTGGGACGCTGACGTCCTGGGTAGAAGGGGAGTCCCTAGGAGGGACTTACCCCAAATTGGCTTAAGTAGAGGTAGAGACAGAAACATTTCCAGGATATAAATAAAGGATCATCTTGTTGTAGAAGAAAATACATATGTGATAGGACAGATACACAGCTACTTTCTCTTAGTTCAATGAGAAGAAAGGTTTATGCTGACAGGGCACCATGTCTGCATCTTGTCCTCTGAATAACTACTACGAAGACAACAGTGCACACGTGCTGATTATTGTAACTGTCCTGCCAACCTGTTCTGAAACTGGCTCATTGCTATTTTATCTTTTTTTCTCATTAAATGAATAAAAAAAAAAAACCAGAATCATTTCCAGACAATAAACAAACGCAGCGTGTAGGCGCATGTTGCCAGCCATGCTTTACATTCCTGAACTTCCTACTGCTCCACAATTACAGATTCATGGGAAGTTACAAAAATATTCAGGGAGTTCAAGAATGGTGGCACACGGTTGTATTCCCAGAGCTCAGGAGGCTGAAGCAGGAGGATTGCTGTGAGTTTAATGACAGCCTGGACCACATAGTGAGTCCCAAGGCTAGTTTGAACGGCACAGTGAGGCCCTGTCTCAAAAAGAAAAAGTGCACCAGGGAGCCCCGTGAACCCTTCAGGCACACTCTGCTCTCCAGCTTGCAGTGGGGACCACAGCTGAGGTGTTACCTGCAAAGCATCCACCACTCCAGAAGGAACAGGGGTTTGGCACAAGCCACGCCATTCTCTTAGCAATCATGGGACAGGAGCCCCATTTTCATGCATATTAGGCAATCTTGAGAATAAGTGCTAAGATAATAGACGTACAAGTTAAAATACCTGCATAATGACAGAGAAGAAAAAACAGTAAGGAAAAATCCATTAACCCAAGAGAAGTCAGAAACAGAGGAAGAAACAAAAGCTACAGGGAATGAGCGTCGTAAGTGGAACTGTACCATAAATCCGGGTGTCAGTAAATGCAAAGGAACTGGACTTGCATAGAGATTCCAGTCAGCCCCAGACACAGGGCTTCGAAAGAGACACCTAACCTAAGAACACAGAAAATTTGAGCTTCGAAAAAGAACATTAATTTAGTAAATGCTACTTTATTGAGGTTTATGGAGCCATCTCAGCACAAGACAAAAATAATTTCAAGTAGAAAAATACATTAATAAAATTAAGAGAATTACTACACATGGGTGAACAGCCTCGAGTACTCGTAGGTAGCTGTATAGTATTTGGAAAACCGACAAAACTATCCTCGCGGTGGAAGATGCAATACTCCGCCAGCCTAACGCCGCGTCGGAGCAGGAGAGGGCAGCAGGCACCAGGCAGCAGGCGCCGATTGGATCTGGCAAAACAGCACTCGGAGGAGGACCGAGCCCTAGTGCGCGTGGCACACTAGGATAAAGAACTGAAAGTCTGGACATCGGCCACGTGTGGTGGCACCTGCCTGCGATCCCAGCATCTGGGAGGCTGAGGCAGGAGGATCACTGCCCAAGCTCAAGGCAGCCTGGGCCATGGAGTGAATTCAAAGCTAGCCTGAGCTGTACAGTAAAACCATATCTCAAAAGACAAATAAACAGAATCCAAATCAGGACATAGGAAAATAATTGTGGAAAGAGCCCAAGAAAGCAGAAGAGGAAGTTGTCTTACTCTTCTCCGTTGCTGGGACAAAATACCTGACACCCAAAATTAGGAAAGGAAAGGTTCATCTAGTTCACAGTCAGCAGAGGCTCGAGTCCACACCCGGCTGGCAGGCTGGCACAGGGCAGAGGGCAGTGTCCATGGCAGCGCAAAATAGCCAGGAGGCGGGGGGGGGGGGGCAGCGCCTAGCCTCTCTCCCCTCCTTACATTGTGACTCAGATTATCCGCCCCAGGTCGGGTGTAGCACTCACACCCATAATCCCAGCACTGGATCATGAATTAATCCCAAACTCTAGATGCCACCCAAGGCTGCGTGAGGCTTTGGGGGGACAACTAGGCACGAACCATAAGAGGAACCAACCACAGGATGGGTGCGAGAAGGAAGGAGCTGGGGACCAGAAAGGGCTCCTGGCCAGGCTCTGCAGAGTCAGCAGAGGGGCCAGGAGAGGCCCAGTTCAGCCGCACCCCTCACGCTCTGACTGGGGCACTTCCTGCCTGGACCCAGGTGTGTGCAAATCCCTCTTGACTTCCTCTCAGCCTCTCCCCCTCCCCACCGACCTTTCTTTTCCTATTGACAAGAATTGGCGAGGTCCCTGCACTGCACATGCCGATTGCACGCCCTGGGGGCGGGCCTGCGTGAGTGACTGCGCACAAGGGGGTTGAAGAAGGGCTCGGCAGGCCGCTTCCTCAGAGGAACTTCAGCCTTCGCGGTCAGCACAGATGTAAGCTGGCTCAACCAACTTCATTTTGTAAAATTCATGTGAACTCCATTTTGTGATAACTTGTCCTCTCTTTTTTTTAAATTAAATTTTTATTTTCATTTGTAGTTTTAAAGTATTATAATTAAGCAAAATGTGTCCTCTCTTTTGTAAACTCCCACCCACGCCTAACCACAAAATGCGACTGTACAAATGCGAAAGTGTTTCCCAGCCTTCAGAGAGAAGATAAAGAAATGTTCCTCAACATTCCTCAAAATGAGTTAAACTGTCCTTCCGATTATGGGAACAAATAGGACGCCTGAAAATGGGTGAAACTCTCATCAGAGGTCCTCTGGACTACTGGAACAAAAACAATGCCTAAGCCAAATAAGGACGTATTCCTGTAGGGTTTGCAAATTGTGACCTCTCTATGGGAACAAAGAGTTAACCCTTGGACATGGCTAACTCAAAATAAGCTTTGTAAAATCCCCCCTCCTCCCCCTACTCTTGTTTTTCCCTGCACATTCTTCTCAGTTGTCTGAGAAGAGCGTGCCGCTGAGCTCAGCTAATGAAGTGCTCCAAATGTCCCTTTGGTTTTGGTGTCTATTGGTTTTGCGGAGCGCCAGTCATCCCCTGGCTTCCGGCGCAGACTCTTAGCCGGCTTGGACCCTTCAGCCTTCCATCGCAGATCCTTCAGGCTTCCCCCACAGCCCCGGCCAACTGAGAGACTTGCACGGAACACGGCAGGGAGCTCCAGACCTTGCACTGGATCCTTGAGTCCCAGGTGTGCAGGTGCGCTCTGCACGCTTCCTCATCCGACTCTGTGGCTGACCATTGTAAGCCAACCTTATAATTTCTTACACATCTGTACATCTTGTATTATATCTGCTCCTAGAGTAAAACCCTGACTAATACACCTAAGCATCACACTTTAGATCTAAAGTGTCCCCAAAATGCCTCCTGTGTATGGAAGCTGACTGGATGGTGGGGGTGGCTACGCTCATCCATTGGTCCACTGAAAAATCGAGATGGAAACACCTGGCCAGGAGGCAGGGCTGGCAGAGATGCTAGCACGGGGATGTAGCCTGAGTGGGCATGGTCTCGTGTGGCCTGGAAGGGTTTCTCCCCCGCCCTGGCCATCCCTTCTGCTTCCTAGGTGCCAGGCCATAAGTAGCTCTCCTCCAAGTGCTTCAACCCGAGTCAGCCCACAAAGTCCAAATCTGTTAGAACCGAGACAAAACACATCCTCCTCTGTTCAGTTGTGGGCATCAGTATTCTGTCTCACTGATGAGAAAGTGCCTAAGAACTAAGTTTCCTGCAGTCTGATCAGAGAATGCGGCTCTGAGCACCCTCCGTTTGGCATTTCTAACCCATAGCCCACTTCTCCGGCTGGGCCTGGATCCTGAGGATGGTCATGCTGCCTCTGGAAGCTCAGCCGCCCACCAGGTGATGGGAACTTGCTTCCTCCCCCACTGCTTGTGTCACTGTCACTGCAGTCACCCATTGTGACCAGCCCGGCTGGTGTGAGGCCGAAGCTCACACTGCATTTCATGTAACTTGGAGGTGGCTACGTGTGGCAAGCAACTTGGGCACTGTACGTGCCAGCCGCCAGCCTGGTCTATTTAACAAATGGGGCTGGGAACTCAGGCTTTCCAAAGGGAAGGAGTGAATCTACCCCTGTCCTACACGATCTGCAGACTATATCTCACATGGACTAAAGGACGAGGAGACCAAGGAGACCCTGCTAGAAGACGTCGAAGAACACGTTGCAGTGTTGCCGATGGTGGCTTCTTAGACCACAAAATCAATAGGTGGTAGAGGAGCTTGTTTCCCGTCAGCTATAGAACATGCAAAGGTCACGATCCTACAGAGTAGAAAGGCAGACATGAGCCCTAGAGAAAAGCTTTGCAGAGCATGTTATTAGGGAAGAAATTAAATCTAGAATATATAAAGAATTCCTATAAAAACAGATTTAAAAGGAAAAAAGCCCTGCAACCCAGGGACAACAATGAGCGTCGCCCAGCTCCTCGTGGCCCCTGTGGCTGCCTCAGGGCAGACGCCCAGCCCTGCTGCCCACGGCCCCTCCACCCCACTCCCAGCATGCGACAGAGACCTCGGAGCACGGGGTGGCACACATCTCTCACAAGGAGCCAGTGGCAAAGCCTGTCCCCAGCATACCGCGCACTGAAACCTCAGGGGCTCTCCTCCCTCAGCCCAGGGAAACTGGACCAGTGTGTGCTGCTTGTCTCCCTAACCCTCTGCAGCAAGAGCCACTGAGTTCAGGAAAAATCAGGAGTAGCACCTGACCATGTTTAGCTACTCAGGACCAAGAGATGCCAGCTAGAACCCCCTGCTGCCTCTCAGCCAGGGGGGGCACACAGCTGTCACACTAGTCTTCTAGAAGGAGTAGCCCAGAACAGGGTCCGTGACCTGGGAGACGAATGTGCAACAGGTGTGTGGGGTCATCCGCAGGTTTTCTATCAGGCTTCAACTCTGCCTCCTGCATGCAAGGTGCCACACAGCTCCCGGAGGACCTGGCCTCCTGGGCCTGGGAACGGTGCTTGCTGGGACGGTCTCAGCCAGTGTGGTGGCCGACTCACAGGGAAGGAGCCCAGGGCCCTTGTCTCCCACTCATTGTCCTGCCACCCTGGCAGCCTGCTCAGGTCCCTGCTGGGGGTGCTCAGGCTCCCCTGCACCCCGGCCCAGCCCTCCTTACCTTACTTCACAGCACAACCCACCAAAGACTTCAGCTCCCCTCAGCTTCTAAGGAGCCCTCACACCAGTACCCCAGCCATGACAAATTCAGCCCAGTCCATGCTCTCTCCCAGAGCCTGTGAGGCTCCAGAGAATATGGCACTGAGTAAATGACCATAATGGACAACATCCTTCAGCCATCAGAGGACAGGCACCACTGCGAACTTCCCTGTCCTGTCTTGCAGGTACCTGCTGTCTCTAACTAGGACCATGCCCCATGCCTCCCAGGCTGGGGTCTCCTGGGACAGGGCTAGAGACAAGCCCACACTGAGGTGGGTATCTGAGCCTCCATCCTTCCTCCCCCCCAGCCCCCCCAAGTCCCACTGCTGTGGGCCAGCATTGCCGGGGCCCTGCTGCGGGGCCCTGACCACCCACAGGAGAGGGAGGGGCCATCTTTGACCACTGTCCTCATGTCACAGACAGGGAAACTGTGGGGAGAGGTTAGGTGCCCTGAGCACACACCAGCCTGGCCTCTCAGTGACCCCCAAGGCACAGCCACACCCCACAGCTGCTGATTCCTCCAGGAACCAGACCTGGCGGAGCAGGAGAACCCCGGGAGGGAGACGGCCACCTCTCAGGGTGGCCAGTGGGGCCTGGGCCAGGGTCACTTTGAGGCACCCTGCACTGCACGGGGTTGGTGGTCACCCCTCAGGATGTGGCAGGGGGAGCTGGTGGAGACTGTGGGCCACCCAGGGGGAGCTGAACTGGAAACCCAAGGCTGGGATGGGACCAGGTGGGGGACAGGTCCAGCTCTGCATCTCATACTGCCTGAAGTGGAGAGAGCTCAGGGCTCCAGACACCAGGGGAACAGGAATCACCGCCGCGGGCCTTGGAGTCCATTACCCTGGAGACTCCAGGCCACCCAAGTGGCAAGCACCTCCAAAGGCCTGAGTAGGGTTCTTTTTTCTTCTGTATTCTTTAGGAAAGGGTAACAGAGTGTTCAGGCTCTATTAGATCGGACTCATACTGATCCACCTGTTTACAGCCTCCCAGGAGCTAGGGTTACAGGCGCGTGCCACCACTCAGGCCCAACCACCGTTTCAGTGTCCCTGGTGGCAGGGCTGGCACAGCAGGCCCAGGCTTGAACTCCCGGTCCCTATGCCTGCTTCCAGGTCTTTAATCCACTGAGCTATTTGGCCAGCCCTTGACCAGGGTTCTGAGGAGGCCCAGGGCCAGGCCGCCCCAGGACAGGGGGTTGGGGTTCTGCCACACAGGCAGGAGAAGGGCAGGAGGAGCAGCCTGTCAGAGGTGCGCTCCACGCTGCGCTGCTAGGGACCCTCCTGAGTGGGCCAAGAGCAAGGAGGCCAGTGAGCGGGGTTGAGCGGCCTGGGCCCTGCCGCCCTCAGGGCCACTTGTCCCCCTGTCCAGGTGTCATCCTGCAGGCATAAGTCCCGTCCCAAGGCCCCACCTCCGCCCTCCTTTGGCCAGAATCTCACCTGTGCTCCAAACACAGAAACCCCTGGAAGGGTCAATGCAGGACTGGGGACACCAAGTGTCCAGTCCAATGTAGGTCCTCTGTGCTACCTTGCGGTACCATTTGGCCCGGGGATGAGCGTGCACACACACACACACACACACACACACACACCGTGAGGGCCAGTGGGCCAGGCGGCTGCGGTGGGTGGCACCTGGCATGCGGGTCCAGGGCAGCAGGGTGCAAGGGGCAGAGGAGACCCTCCTATGCGCTGGCATGAGGCCTCCATGACCACGACTTCTGTGATGCTGCCTGCCCTCTCCAGGAGGAGCCGGCAGTGAGCCACTTCCCTCGGGGGCACTTCTGTGGGCCCCCGGGAGACCCCGCCAGGGATCCCCAGCTTGCTTCGGCTGCTCAGCCTCAGCAGCTCACCAGTACAGACCCCCTCCAAGATGCCCCTGCTGGGCTTCAGCCTGCCTGGGCCACCACCTCCCCCGGGGCCAACACTCAGCTGCAGGAGATTTCCTGGTCTGCATGGGCTGCTCTCTGAGCTGCTGCCTTTTATTTTATGACTGAATTAACGTTATATACACAAGAGCACGTTTAAGACACCCATGAGAGGACAGTGGAAAGGGATAAATTCTACACACACTCGGCCCTGGGCCATTAACGCTGAGTCCATCTGTCTTTCCTGCTGACCTTTATCAAGGCTGCAGCACCCAGGAAGCTGCAGTTGTCTGCTCGGGCTTTATGGCACACTAACTCGCCTGTGTCCTGGATATTTCGGGTTTCATGACTTTTATATGCAAATCAATAAAAATCTATTTGCATTTTCATTTAACTCACTGAATAACTAAGCAGGCTGAGTCCCAAACCCAAAGCACCCACCAGGAAAGCCAGGCCCGGGGCACCACAACCCCAGCCCAGTCTTAGACACCACCTTGCTCTGAGGCAGCTGAGGCTAGGGCCAGCAAGCAGGAGTAAGGAGGGCAGGCCCTGCCACGACATGGTGAGCTCGGGCATCTGCCACTGCCAGGGCTGCAGGATCTGAGGCCTGTCCCTGCCCTGCCCCAGGAATCCCTGCATTGCAGACGGGCCTAGTGCCCCGGACTCTGTGGGCCTCAGAGAGGAGGCCAGAGAGGGCCTTTGGGTGACAGGCGAGGGGGGCGAGGCCCAAGTCAGGGAGTGGACAGAGCAGGCCTAGCAGCCAGCAGCAGGGCCTCCTCTGCACCTGGGCCCAGCTGGCAACAAAGTACCACACAGGGTGATTGCACCTCATATCTGTGGGCCTGATATTTAGGCCGAAGCCTGGCCCCCAACAAGGCACTGTGTCCTCACTCAGAGGGCCACAACCCTGCTCTTGCAGCTTATCTGTGGGTCTCACAGGACCAGCACCACCCTCACCCTCACCTCATGTGGGGCTGGGGTACAGCAGGGTATGGTCGGGTCTTTTCACATCATCTCTCCTGATTCCCCAAGACCTGTAACCTATGACTTGTGACATTGGCTCTTCCTCTGAGCTAGGGACACCCAGGACCCTACCAAGTTTTAGGAAACCCCAGGCCCTGGGTGCAGAATGCAGCGTCCCATAGACGGCAACTCCAAGATGTGCCCATCCCCCTCCCTGGGCGTCGGATTCCCACCTCCTGCCCTAGGGCCACACCCTGTGGTGCCCAGGCAGAGACCCAAGCATCCCAGCGCACTCAGGAGGCCTCAGGGCCCTTAATCAAAGCCGAGGTGGGGGAGGAGGGAAGGTCCTAACCTCTGAGCAGAGGCGCAGGCCTCTGGCGCAGCCCCACCCTCGCCCAGTCTGCTGCTGCCCTGCTTCCATCTGCAGCTGCCCGTGTCACCTTCTCTGATGTGGGGCCTGCCTGCCCCTCAGGGATTCAGACCCAGATGCCCACAGTGCATGGCAGGAGTGAAGAGAGCAGCAGAGAGGGAGGGAAACCCTCAAGGCCGGACCCCAGCGAGCACCTTTCCTTGCCAGGCCCTGCCTCCCAGTAGCACAGAGTGCTCTAAGCCCATAATCTGCTCTCCTCCCAGAAGCCCACCTAGGAGCATGTATGGCTCGTGGGGACTTCTCAATCTGAATCATGATGTCAGGGCCCCTAATCTGCAGCTGCCATCGGGATGGGACAGTCCTGTGGGAGCCAATGCCCTTGGGCCACAGCACCTGTGCTGTCCATGGGTGACTTGCGCAGAACTGCAGGGCAGACCTTGGCCGGGAGATAGAAGAGTCTGCACCCCAACAGGCTCCCCCACCCCAGTGGCCAGGCCACCTGCTCTGGAGCAGCAGCCGGGTGTCCAGACATCTGATGACCAAGCTCCAAAGGCACTGGGGGAAGGAGAGCAGGCTGCATCTGAACGCCAGGCCACCACACCCTGGGAGGCTGGGGGTACCCGTGTCACACCAGCCTGACAGGGACCTTAGCAGAGCCACACCTGTGCACGCTCCCACTGATGCAGGGCCAGCTCTCCATGGCCACAGTGACACCAAGCTGGACTCCGAGCTCGGCAAGGACTTTTTAGAGCTGCCTAAACTCATTTATTTTGCTTTTATTTTCCTTTTTATGTATGCATAAGAGTGAGCCACGATAAAATCCTATGATTAAATAAGTCCAGCAGAGCTCTTCAGTGAATGTAAATCAGGACTCTGAATGATCAAGCACTGTGTCATCGCTTTACAGGCAGCATTTTCTCTTTCTTAGAGGTGCATAAAACAGCAGGTCCCTCACAATCGGTGACATTTAACAAAACAGTTAAAAAGAACGATGCCTGGCTGGCAGGGTCAGTCCAGGAAGCTCAGCCCCTAGGCCAGGACCAAAGGACCCAGGGGACCAGGGCACACAGGGATCAGCTGACACAGCAAAGGACTGCGGAGACCGGACACCTAGGTTTGGCACCTAACCTTGCAGAACACACCAAGTGGAACAGGATATGCTGCTCTCAGTAAAACCACCTCCCAAGCCAGGGGTGGCCCAGGTCATAAGAGTTAGCTCTAAGCGACAGCTTCTACCACACCTGGAGTTGATGAGGGTGTCCTTTGTCCTCCTCCACTGACAAACCCTGAGACCCAAAACACAAGCAGGAGGCCTGGGAGGGGAAGGACCAGGTCAGGCTTCGGCAACCTGGGGCAACATGGCCCCCGGGGATAAAAGACTACTGAGCAGCAAAATACCAAGACTGCAACAGCAGGCCACAGGCGGGCAGGACAGGGAGCTGCCAAGGTCAGTCCTCCATGCTCTGCGATCACCAGAAAAGGCGAGCCGGTCCTCAGCCGTAGCCAAAACATCCAGCCGCTGGGGCTTGGATGCCCAGTGGCCAGACACGCACAGAGAACTGGGCTAGGCAAGATCCAGCACGGCACATGGCAGCCCCGTCGGCCTCCAGGTCAGTGCCGTGCCAGTCAGTCCTTTGGAGCCCTAGGAAGCCACATGGCTCCATGCTGAGTGACTGTGGACGGACAGAAGACAGGGCAGGTGGCAATCAGACACAAAGCCAGGACCGCTCACCCCAGCAGATGCAAGTGAGGGCCACAGCAGGCTGTGGGATGCAGGGAAAGGAGCCCACCACCTGGAACGAAGCTCAAAGGTAGCCAAGGAGACACAGAGCAGGGAAAGCGGCTCGTTCCGTGCAGGGAGAGTAGGTCAGACCCCTACTTCTGCCATCTAAAGTGCCGGCTGCCCACTGGGAAAGACAGAACAGAACCAGAATGAGGGGAGCCCAGGGACAAGAATATTTCACAGGCCGGCTCACACAGCTCAGATCCCAAGTCCAGTAATGCACTCCACAACACCCACACCCCCAGGGGCACCCAAAGAACGATGCTCCTATCCACAGAGCAAAGACAGGGCAGCCTGGAGTCCGAGGTCCTAGGCTGGCCCAGCAGGAGCCCAGACACTGCAGATCCCATCCCTTCCTCTAACAGAGAGCGGCTTAAGTGCGCTGACCCACAGCAGGAGACAGGGCCTTTCAGGGACTCTGCTAGGTCCCAAAGGGTCATCAGGGCTTCTCCTGGGGTCCCAGGCTCAGTGGAGAGCGGGCGGCGGCACAGGGCAGGTAGAGCGGACAGGCAAGAGGCCACCAGCTGTCAAGCACAGCTTCGGGAACAGGCTCTGTGGAAGACCGGGAGCTCCTCGCCACCCCAAACGCCGCTCCAAACAGGATGTCTGAGGGGAGAAGCAATCTCCTTCATATACATGCTTAATTAGGAATTAATATTCATGAGGCTTTCGAATGATGGGGAGGTGGATTTAGTAGCTATTAACTCAGGAGCCCCCTCCTTCCTACCACCCCAGCTCCTTATTTGCAGCATCAATTATTCACTCGTGGGCACTGCCCATCCCCTACTAGCCACTCAGTGTCCACACACATTCGCTCCAGGGGCCCTCCTGGCCTGACTTGGTTTCCCATCCCTGCGTTCTCCCAGCCGTGGATGGAGCTTGGGCGCCTCCTTGTGGCCAGTGAGGGTATGACCTCAGCTGAAAAAAGACAGGAAGATCAGGCTTTGCTCTTGCCTAACTCAGCCGAAAGTGGCTCATAGGACTTGGGGTGTTGCACACACTCTGCTCCCCTGACCCAGATGTACCTATGAGGCCCCTCACGATTGGGTATGCAAGGTCCCCGTGATACCCACCAAGGTGGGCTCTGCACCCAGCACCCCCAGATAGGACCTCAGACCTCCTTACCTTCACCACCCCCATCTCTTCACTGTGCCTGTGGGAAAAGTAGGGAGAAGACAGCCAGTCACGGAGACCCTCCCATTCAGGGACCCTGGTCCTGACTGTCAGCTGTACCCAGGCCAGGCCTCCACGCAGGGCCCTCCCAGAGAGTGGGGAGGGAGCACCCCAACCTGGGGCTTCCTGGAGGTGGGAACCCTCTGGCAGGAAAGATACCTGGAGTGAGGAGGTCTCGGGACCCTTTCCTTACCTTCCCCCAACCATCCCCAGGAGGAGGCAGGCAAGCCAGGGAGAGTGGTCTCTGGTCCCACAGCTTTCCAGAGCCACCCAGAGAGTCCCCCCGACGCCCTGACCTGCCCCTCAGGTTGTATCAGGGACCCCAGCACCTGCTGCACTCCTGGGCTGCCCAGTCTCCACCCTGAGCTGACCCAGCACCTGGCTTGTCACATGGTTCCTATAGAGCAAAGTCTGCCTGGCCACACCTCCTACTTCCTCTCTGTCCTGTGGGTCTGGGCCCCATCACCAGGTCAGGGGAATCCAGAGCGTGGCTCACACTGACTGACAGCTTCTGGCCTGGTCAGCCCAGAACCTGCCTGGCTGGTGCTGGTGTTGGCTGCCAGATCCTAGGGTGGCCCAGGACCAGCCCCAGCCCCTCAAAGCCCCTCAGGCCAGTGTAATTTGGAGGGGGCCTGGGCAGCAAGCGCTAAAAGCGATGTCCACGGTGGCCCAGATGGTGGCTGCAGTGGAAGCCAGGCCTGCTGCCCCCACCCTTGGCCGCTGCCAGTATACTTGCTGCTCCTCCTCGGACCCCTATCTAGTGTCCCCGCAGCCTCCAGGGGCCCCACAGGGACACAGCAAGCTGCCTCCCAGTGACTCCCTTGGGGTCCTGGGCCTCCAGGATGTAAAGGCCCTTGAAGCATTGTGACTGAGAAACTACAGCACTTGATGAGCGAATGAACGAACGAACAAACGAACGAACGACTGCCAAGCCGACCACCCCACTAGGATGCATCTTGCTCTGGGTGGTGCCCACCAGAATCCCACGTACACACCATGGCCAATGGTGACTCCCAGGGACCAGCCTGTTCTGCCCAGGCCCCAGGAGATAGTACCTGCCCATGAGGTACAGCCCCACACCTGCCCTACCAGGGAACCCCCAGTGCCTTATGCCTTGTGACACCAGCCATCAGGCAGCACCTGGCTTTGGAACCACCAAATCCAAAACCTGTGCCACAGGGCACACAGGGATGGAGCCCCCAGCCTTCCCAAGCAGCACCAGCCGCCACTGCAGGACAGTGGGTCTTAGAGCAAGCGGCCACCCACTGAAGCGGAACACATGCAGATGTCCCTGGGCTTGTTACTTTTTATTCAGACTTCTCTTTGCTGAAGAAGCCCAGATGATTGCATTTGTTTTCTAGAATCCTTAAGGAGAAAACTCCCACACAACCTTGGAGGAAATTAAATTAGAAATGAGGTGCTAGGCTTGGCAGGGACCTTTTAGGGGGTGCCCAGGTGCTGACGTAGCCGCTGAGACCACATCACAGTTACTAGCCTTTAACTCCAAAACATTCGGAGAGAGCAGCTGAGAGGCAGGAGAGCTCCCAACCACAGCGGGAGGTTGCAACTCTCCTCAGCAGCGTCTCAGGGTCCAAGTGGACACAGACAGGGAGGCTGTTAACAGAATAGTTAGCCACATAAACTAATAGATGCCGGGACTGGTGTGAGCATAGGAACAAAGCACCTTCCCTGCAAACCCCAAGCAAGCACACAGAAAAGAGCATGTGAGGAGCTGCCTAGGAGGCAGACTGTGCACACAGTGGGCTCTGACCAATGCCAAAAGTCACATAATTAACAACAGACGGTGTTTTGTGAGTCCTAACCCCAGCCAGCCTGGCATGGACACTGCCCTGAGCCCTCCACCCTGGGGCTGGCCTGTCTCCTCATATAGCACACAGAGCCCAAGGTGCAGGCCAGGCCGCACTCGGAAATGTGAGGCTCTCCAGAACAGCGCCAATCACAGGCTTGCATCAACTTTCTAAGGAGAGTGCTATGTGACACAAATCATGGGCAACAAGTGGCTCCTGAAGGACAGTGTGTAGCCTTAAGCAATTCCTAACAAAAGGAAGAACAAAACTGCTTTACTTTTGGAAGCTGAAAAGAAAGAAACATGAGCCAAGAGAATTTCCAGGGAGCTGGAGCCAGGTCTGAGCTATTCTTTCCTGTTCCCCTCACCAATACCATTGGTTACTGTGTTGTCCGGGATTTTGTGGGAAACATGGTTACTTCTAATTTCTTAGAGATTCAGAAGGGACACTGTCACTAAACACTGCTCTTTTAGTGGTAACTCTGTTGCTAGAAGTTGTTACTTCTGAAGATCACCAACAGGCCTTAAACACCAGGCTTCAAGTCTGAGCCTCCAGCCGGGTTTCTTGCTTGCCCTGCACCCCTCCCTCCACCAGGGACATCAGAGGCCTCCCACAGCTGCCTGCCACATCACAGGAAAGTTCCTGGACGCCCCAGAGCCGGAAGCACTGCCCAGGGACACCATCAGTGCAGCTCCACCGCCACCTCCCACCAGCCCTGCTCTCCGCCCTCCCCAGCTCATCTTGCAGATCTCTGCCAGAATAAAGGTACTATACATCTTACAGTCCTCCCCTCTTTCAATGTGAAATTCACGTGCAGAGCACAAGCCTAAGGGAGGGAAGAGCTGGCTCTGCCGCGCCACAGCTGAGCTGGAGCACAGCTCTACAGAGGAGCTGAGCATGGGAGGATGCCATCCGCAGGGGCCAAACGCACAAGGCATCAGCGTGGAATCATCTGTGGAGACAGAAAGTGACATAGAGTGGCTAGAGCTGCAACATCTGTGGCCTCTTTGGAGTGAGGTATCTTACTGTGCATAATGTTTTGCAATTTGAGTTGTGGGCATCTGTAGCTAATGTTGACATATTTTAAGAAACTGTAGTATTGGTCTTTTAAGGAAATAGACCCAACAAGAGCTCATGTTGTGGAGACTTAAAGCTCACTATCGATATTTAACAGGCAATAAATACTCTGGCACACTGCAATGGAATGCACTTGTAATCCCAGCTTCTTGGGAGAATCACAAGTTCGAGTCCAGCCTGGGCAACTTAAGAGTTTGAGGATATCCTGTCTCAAAATCTTAAAAAAAAAAAAAGTGTGTGTGTGTGTGTGTGTGTGTGCACGCTCACACCTCCCAAGCATTGGGATTACAGACATGCACCACCGCGCCCAGTCTCAGTCTCAGTCTCAGCATACCCCAGGGGTAGGACTGGCACGGCACAGCAGGGATCGAACCCCAGTCCCTGCATCTGCCTAAGCAGGTGCTTTAATCCACTGAGCTATCTGGCTGGCCCCTAAATGAGACAGCTTTGAAGGGAGACAAGCTTCTCAGAGCAGAGTTCTGGGCCTGAATCCTATAGCTTCACAGGAAAGGGAGAGACTGAAAGGGTACGTGCTCATACCCAACAAACTGGCCACTGTGTGACACTGTCCCTCCACCTTGGACCCCAGGGCTGAGTGAAAGCCAGCTTCTCACCATTCGAGTTGCAGCACAGGGCAGAGCAGTGGAGCTCTAGGAGGGGCGGGCCCTGGGCTCCTCTGCCAGCAAAGGGGTGGAGGACAGTCAGACACACAAAGGCAGCGAGAGGCAGACACAGATGGAGACAGAGACAGGCGGACAGACACTGAGACAGAGGCAGGGGGCGAGGGGAAGAGTGACAGACGACAGCACAGGAGAATGCAGTCTGCAGTGCCGTGTAAGCAAGTCCAAGTTGAAGCATCACTTCTTACTCTCTGCTTTCCAAGCTCTCCTTCTTCCTTCCAGTCTCCCGCTGGCTTTCCCTATTCTTGAGATCATGGGGGACTGGGGAGATGGCTCAGTGCAATACGCGCTTCCCTGGTAAGCGCAAGGGCCTGAGTTCAATCTCCGGCTCCCCCCCCCCAAAAAAAAAGAAAAGAAAAAGAAAGAAAGAGAGATCACGGTGTTGTAGGCAGCGGAGTTAGATAAAAATATTTTTAGGCAGTCAGGCAGGGCCAAGCCCTCGAAAGAAATAATACGGGAAACAAGATGTCTGCAACTCTGAGAGGGAGGAAGCTCCTGCTGTGAACCAAACCTAAAGGCCAAACAAAAGCTAAAAGAGTAACACCTGGGATTGATATTCTAAATGGGCAGCGATCACCTGAGAAGACCAGAGACCTGTCCCCATTCGTGCCCGCCAACTTTGGCTGAGCAATGGCGCTTGTAATCCCATTGGCTGACCAGTTCTGTCCCACCCCACCTCCGCCTCCGCGAGACCCCTTCTCTACCTTAGACCCGCATGGTTTTGCCCTATAAAAGTCCCTAAGAGAGATAGCTTCCCCGGGCAACCCGCTCGGGCCCCCTTCTGTCCCTCTCCGACAGAAGCTTTTCTAGCCAATAAAGTTTTTTTCTCAACCTCCGTTTGTTCCTAAAATTTGTTCTTCGGTTTGGAGAACACGAACTCGTGCAGGCCAGGCTGGGTTCTTCTTCCCTGTATCAGTGGCTCACAGCTCAGCAGAGCCAGACGCAGACGCAACCGGCGCCGCCACGTACTGGCGGCTGCAGGAGGCGCCTGCGCCGCGCTGCTGCTCCCCGAGCGGCCTCTCGGGCGCCGGTCCGCGCCGCGGGGCCAGCGGAGGACACAGGCCCGCGCCCCCTGGCGTCCGGGCGTCCCGGGCGGGCCCTCGGGGACAGGCGGGTGGCACCGCCTCACGCCAGCAGAGGGCGCCGCGGCCTGCGCGGGCGCCGCGGCCTGCGCGTCCGCCGCGGCCTGCGCGTGCGTACGGGCGCTCCGCCGCCTCGCGCATCTGCAGCCCCGCCCGGTCCGGCCGGCGGGACGGAGGGGAGAGGAGGGGAGAGGAGAGGAGGGGAGGGGAGGGGAGGGGAGGGGAGGGCCCCCTGCGGGGCTGCGCGCGCCCCGCTGCCCAGGCTGCTGGCGGCGAGGCAGGCGCGGGCCCCTCTCCCCGGAAGAGCCCTCGGGCCTCCTCGGGCTTGTCTGCCCTGTTACACCCTAGTCTCTTTGTTCCTTTTGTTTTCATTTTCCCACACTAGGGACGGAACCCAGCGCCTCCACGTCATCCCTTCCCCTTATTTATTTGGGAACAGCTCTCCTTAAGTTACCCGCGCTGGGCTCAGACTTCCCCCCTCCCCCCGCAGCCTCCCGGAGTCCTGGGCGCGCTGTGCGGCACCCTGCTCAGCCGCGTCTGTGCTCCCTTTACTGCCTAAAGGCCTTTTTCTGTCTCCGTAGCTCCCTTCTGAGCTTTCTAATCCTGGGTTATATTGTTGTTTTTTGTCTGCTAATCAAGGTAGCTTTCGAACAAGGGAAGAAGCGAAGCGTGGCCCAGTGTTGAGGCCCAGCGAGGTCCTGTGGCAGTGGCCTGGTCAGATCTCGGTAGTTCACGCCAGACCAAAGGCATGTTCTTTCCTACGTGGGCTGGGACAGAGGTGACCTCACTCCAGCTGGAATGCACCTGGCCTCCCAGGTGATACTGCAGGGCAGACGCATCCCAGAGCAGGAGCCAAGGTGCAGGCCCACATGACTCTCATGGCTTTATCCACTTACAGCTTCCTGAACAGCTGCAGGAACATCCAGCCAGGGTCTCAGGGATGTCACAGTGGCAACAGCTGCTGCACGCTGCAATCCTGTCTGGGGAACCCACACTGTGTTCTCAATCCTCAACAGATTTGAAGCCTTTGGTTTCTGCTGCTCTATGCCTACTGTGGTCCCCAACAATGGAAAAGCCCCAGAGCCACAGTGAAGTGTCCCAGTGTGGACCGCTGGTGTGGTAGGGAAAGGGGCCATGTGGGGGTCAGCACCACACAGGGACAGCAGGCAGCCTCAGGGGAGGCCACACCACAGGAGCTGGCATGAGTTGGGCGCCAGGACCACACCCTGATGCCCAGTCCACTCTGCAGCCACACAAGCAGCCACAGCTCCAGCAAACCAGCCCTGGATGCCACGTCACAGAAGCCACCAACATGGTGAGCCGCCATGCAGTAGTGGGCCCTGCACAAATGCCCAGAGGCAGCAGCAAGATCAGAAAGGACATGACTCCTGCCCTCCATCCCGTCGGCCCTGACCACAGCTTCCTTATGAAGTGGTGTTCATTACCGCAGCCCAGGCTAGGCCCAGAGCTCTGTGCCCCGTTCTGGGCCTGGGGTATGAGAGGCCCCAGCCCTCCTCACTGTGGCCCTGCTCCATGGCTTCCAGCACCTCCCGAGCCCTCGGGGGCTCTGTGTCTCCTGAGCATTGGGGCCACATCTTGCACATCAGTCCCAGTCTAGGCAGCCATGAGGTCAGTGTGCCTTAGGATGCTTGTCACACTCAGACTGAGCTGAGGTCACGGGCATGTGGCAGTGGAGGAAGGGGCAGTGAGCGGGGAGCCTTCAGCTGTGTGCACAGTGGCGACCTTTGCAGCTGTGAGGAGGCAGGCGGGAGGGGCTGTCCCAAGGAAGCGGCTCTGTGAGGCAGCTCTGGGACACTGGGGCCTGGGGAGGAATGGGCCAGGCAGGAGCACAGAGAAGCTGGGGTGGGGAGCGGCATCATGGGCCAGCACAGTGGAGGACATGTGGCAGCACATCCTGGTCACACACACAGTGTGTACAACAGAGGGACCTTGACGTCCACGGGGGCTCATTCGTGGTGACAAGTGCCCCCCTATGGAGGGCAGCTGTGGGGTCTCGACCAGGTTCATGGGCTCGACGCAGTACTGGGACCAAAAGCTTCTCTATGTGGTCTGTACAGTGAACAGCTGGCCAAGCTGCACACGCAATCAAAATGGAGACGTAGCCAAGATGGAGTGGAAAACACAGGGTGGGGGCTCTGGCCACCGCAGCATGAGGGGCTGCACAGCAGCAAGGGCGCCCGGGACCCACGGAAGGCTCCACTAGAGAGGGAGGGCGCCTGCCCAGCCTCGATCCTGCAGGACAAGCGCACTCGTCGTCTCCTCCCCACCATGCAGTAGTGGGGTTGTCATGTAGCTACTGCCCCCAGCTGTGCAGCAGACCACCCTGAGCTGCTCCTGGTGCACCCGCCCTGCATGACTCCTGCAGACACCCTTCCTCTGTGCTTTAGCCTGGCTTCCATGAAAAGCCACGCAAGCCTTAGCTCGGGGCTGCCTTCGGGGACTCTTGGGGCCAAGGAGGCCCAGGGAAGGGCAGCTGCTCTGGGCCTTTCTGGAGCTGGAGTTGGACAAGGGCTCCATGGGACCTCTGTCCTCTGCACTGTGCCGTGGCCAGGAACACACTGACAGACAAGGAATGTGGGACAGCTGGCTTTTTTTTTTTTTTTAAGTGACTGAACTTTTTTTTCTTTGTCTTTTTTTTTAGATGTAGCAATTTTTTTTTAATTTTTGTTTTATTGAAGTACAAATATCAATGAGACAGTTTTAAGATACCTTGGCAAGATGGATTTGATAAATTAATACACTGCAAACTGTTTTCATAATATTTTGGTATCATAGAAGGTGCATACATGATATTATACTTACAGATATTATTATGCCATATGTTTCTTATCAGTAAATAAAGACAGCATAGCTGTTTGCGTATCTTATTTTTTTTATACCTGAATTACATTTTTTTTGTCTTTTTGAGACAGGGTCTCACTGTGCAGTTCAGGCTGGGTTTAAACTCACTTTGTAGCTCAGGCTGGTCTCAAACTCACAACAATCCTCCTGCCTCATCCTCCCGAGTGCTGGGATTCCAGGCCTGCGCCACCACACCTGGCTGACAGCTGGCTTTTTAGCCAGATAAAAGTTAGAACCCTGGACATAAAAAAATTCAAATTCTCATTGAAATTAAATTTTCAGCTGTTACCTTATAGCCATCCACCAGGATGGCTGCTGTCAAAAAAAAAAAAAAAAAAAAAAGATGTTGCTAAGGATATAGAGGGCTCAGGACCTAGGCCATGCTTCACAAAGCTTAAGGCAGAAAGTGTGTCAAAAGACGCCGCCAGCAGACACGTGAATGCTACTCGCACGCATGCACACACCGGCCCACGTGTGGTCGAGTGCATAAGTCAGTGCTGTCCATCCTCACGGGGCCATGTCCCAGCAGCAAAGGCCCAAGGACCCAAGCGGGTGAAAGCCAGCAGCATCACTGATGGACACGGGGGTGACCCTCTTATAGTGCCAGGAGTCCACAGACAGCAGCAGGACCTCAGCTGGGCTAGGGGACAGGGCTCCTGTCCATGCTCTGGGGCTCAGGTCTGGAGGACAAAAGCTCTGTGCATGACTGCCCAGAGGTGAAGTGCTGATCTGGGGCTGGCCTGAGCACCATAACCCTGGGAACACAGAGGGCAGAGCACAGAGAAAGCCAAGGGCCAAGGGCAGGGAGCAGGAAGGGTGGAACCTGGCTAGGAGGCGGCCAGACTTTTCAAAGCAGGAAGGAGGGGGCCGGGACCTGGAAAGTCCTGGGCTGCAACAAACACATGCTGGAATCCCCTGAGAAACCATAGGGTGCACAGGGCACTGGGGTAACACTCTGTCCCCTGGCAGTGACAGAGCCAGCACCCCAAAGCACAGAGGCCTGGGGCAGCAGCCAGGTGGTCCCAGAGAGGGCTTAGCTCACCCCTCCACACGGGAGGTGCCCTAGCAAGGGCTCAGAGGGATGCCCTTGAGAAAAGGACAGCCTGGAGTAGGGACAGCAGGCATGCTGGGCAAACTGGAATCCCAGCACCCGAGGCTGAGGCAGAACAGCCTCCAGTTCAGGCACATCAGTGACTTACAGAGACCCGGTCTTGAAATAAAAAAATAACCTAGGGATGTAGTTCCACATGCAAGTCCTGGGTTCAATCACCCATACTGAAAAAAAAAAAAAAAAAAAAATGAGAGTCAGGACCTGTCCAGCCCCCAGGAGGCGCTGTGATGAACACAGGGCAGCAGCAGGCCCAGCCCTGGGCCATGGCTCGGGCAAGTTGGGCAAGAAGAAAATCGTTCTCCTTCGTGCTGCACTGGCCCGGTTTGAAATTCCAGGTCTGTTCTAGCCTCATAAAATGAGCTGGCCAGCATTTATGTGCTTGTTTTGCCTCCTGTTTTCTAAAGCAGACTTCATAAGAAAGGAACTAAGCAATCCTTCAATTTGGTAGAAACAGTAAAACTGACTCTGGGACTAGAATGCATCTGTGGGGTTGGGCTTGGTTCTTGGCGCAACAGCGCCTTCCGCTTCCGGCCTCCTGAGGCCTCCATGCCTGCTAGTGCCCGAGGCCTCTTTCTGCATGAAGGGCTGCTCATCTCAAGCTCCCAGGCGCCCGGCCGCGGACAGGGAGCCTGGCTGTGTCCCTGCGCTCCTCCATAAAGCCAAAAGGACCAGCCACAGGCTCAGGGCTGACTCCCACTCTCTGCCCTGCCAGCGGCCTCAGTTCCCGCCCAACAGCTCCCAGTCCTGGGCAGGGACTTACAGCTCATTTTCAGCCAACGTACATACTTCCCACGCTTTCTCTGCATGAAAGAAGCGCGTTGTTCACTGTGCCCTCCTCCCCCGCTCACTCGCCGCTGGCCTTCGCCCAGGCCGGCTCCCTTCTGCACACATCCAGTCCTCGCAGCGTCCCCTCTAACCCAGCAGCCATGGGCTGGACGGAGCTGCACAGCCACCGCGCTCCGCTTCCCACCGCCGTGCAAGACGGGCTCCTTTTCCCTCCACAGCCATGAACTGACCCACAGTGAAGGGAAGGCCAGCGGCAGACGGGCCACTGACAGGGGGCCCTGCGGGGTCGGCCCAACTCTGCATCCAGGCCTGGGAGCTAGTGGAGCCCTCGGGAAGGCGGGGGATAGAGGCACCAAACTGCGAGGAAAACCCTCCGGAGCGAGGTCGCAGAGCAACGAGGAAGCGACCCGATGGACACCCAGCGCCCAGTAGCCTCTTCTAATGGGCGGTGGGGTCAGCACACACAGAGGTTTGCAGCTTTCAGCGTTTGCTGCAGGAAAGCACCGTGGCCGCCAGCCGCCCTCTGATCGCCCCCTGGTGGTGTGTGCTGTCCTCACCACTCTCGGAGCTGCTCTGGGGCCCTCCTCCCTGAGTGTGCTCAGGTGTGATCAAACGTACAGGGACCATCACCGTCCAGTGCCGGGCTCTGGGAAGGCAGCTCCAGAAAAGACGGTGCTTTGTCCTCAGCCACCTTGCACTGAATCCAACGTCTGGCTCCCCTCAAGGCCAAGCCGACCACAAAGGCCAATGCTTCTAATGGATTCCGGACATTAAAGTAGCCACACTAGCCCAGCTAAAGACAGGAAGGAGGGGTGAGCTGCTTCCCACAGTGGATCCTGAAGGGATATGGTGATGGGTCTTTTACTGTAATAATTTTTAAAAATTTAAACATTCTCTATATCTTCCGATCACACCCCATCTGTTAACCAAGACCCACCAGCAAACTCTAGGCCACTACAGTGGTAAGGCACACAGCTTCATGAGCCTGGCATGCTAGTGCACACCTGTAATAACAGCCCTGAGAAGGCTGAGGCAGGAGGATCCCTGTGAGTTCAAGGCCATCCTGGATTACACAATGAGACCCTGTCTCAAAATAAACAACAACAACAAAAAGAACGCAGCCTTCACATGTCATGGCAGTTTTTGTCTGAGTCAGAGATGGGTAGGATTGGTGGAGGGCAGGGTGGCCAGCTCTGGGTGCCTGCCTGTCCCTGGCCTGCACTCCTAACTGAGGAACACTGGTGTGTACTGGAGCTGGCTAGAGATGGCAAAGATGGGTGCAGTTTGCTCATGCAAGCTCCAGGGCATCCGGCTTATCTGGATGAGTCAAGAACTAGACCGTGTCTCACACCATCGGCCTGGGGCCTGGCAGCAAGCATTTTCCTGGGGGCCTGAGTCCCCTTCCTCCTGACAGCCCCCTCCCCCTGTTTTTGAAACAAGCCTTGTGCAGCGGCTTTGAGTACCCCAAGGGACACTCACAGAGTGCACTCACGCCTGCAGGGCTGCTTGGCAGGCTTACTGCGGGCCCAGGTCTTTTGCTTGATGTCCGAGAGCACAACTGCCCCTGCACCCAAGCAGCTAGGGCTCTGCTCACGCTGGTCTCCGGTCTCGGAGGGACTGCTCTCTCATTGTTCAGGTCCCCCAGAATGTTCTTCCTGTCCTCTGCCTCTGCCCCCAGGAGCCCCGTGGGGAGGTGCAGCTCTCCTCTTGGGGAGCACACCCTCCTGCCCCGGTCCTGCCCAGGAGTGTAATGGCACTGCTGGCTATTCATGCCATAGTTACATCTGTCAGAGCTTCGCTGTCCGCTCACCTCTCTGCTCAACGGTGTTCCCTTCCTTCTTCTCCTTTATGGGTCGAGACACACCCAGGCTGCACCTCGTTTACTTTCCACACTTCCCCTGAATTCCTTTTCAGTGCCTGTGAACTGGACACTGCCATGGGTGTGATCCCGAGGCAGACTCCAGGCTCCTCCAGGCTCTTCTGACCAGGAGCTTCCCCAGTTAATCCTGCAAGCCTGGGCTTAGGGACAGAGAGGCCCATGCAGGCCCTGCTCCGGCCCTTGTGATCCTCAGGAGCGTGGGGGAGCTCGCCGCCTCCCTCTTCTGGCACTGCTCCTGCAGCCCCCAAGCCCCACTGGGGTTGTGTTTAACTTTTGCATTTTTGTTCCCTAAATTTGTTCTTATCCCCCTCTGGGATTCCCCAGGTTGGGCATCCCCATATCCCAGACACCCTGGCCTGAGGGTTTGGGAGGCTGGGGACACTGAATACTCCCTCCCTCTTCCGACACTGGAACCACTGCCACAGCTTGAGAACCACAGAGGTTAGGACAGCAGGCACCCACAGCTAGATGAAGGGGCCCCGAGGCCAACGTGGATGGGGTGAGCCATTGCTGCCACTCTCACACACGTGGCCCCCCAACCTTCGGGTCTCTTGCTAGTCTGACAGAGGAAGGGAGGCCCGCTGTGGGCGGGGAGAGCTGTCTGCCTCAGGAAGGCCAAGGCATTCACCTGAACAAATTTTAAAACAATCAGAGTTACAGTGCCAGAGGCATCTCAATCTCCTGTGCTGGCCAGGTGCAAGCCCCGCTGGGCCACCATTTTTACTCAGGTTCACTGGTGCCCTGGGACCCACTGCCACCCAAGGCCACCAGGCTGTACCTGGGTGTCTGGCCCAGACAGAAGGCAGCAGCTAGGAGCAAGCAAACCTCGTGACAGCCCTCCCCACAGGTGGAGCCCTGCAGGCCAGTGCATGCCCTGTGTGGCGTCATAGCTGAAAACAGCCACAAAGCAGTCACTGCTTAAAAATTCAGAAAATGCGGATGAACCACAGAAGACCAAGCCTTGCTGTGGTATTGTGTTGTGTTGTGTTGTGTTGTGGGTTTTCTGCAGCGCCAGGAACTGGACCCGGGGGGTGCTCTATGCTGTTACCTCCCCTGGGCCGCTCTGAGTTGCTCAGGCTGAGCTCAACCTTATTCTCCTGCCTCAGCCTCCCAAATAGCTGAGATACCAGATATGCACCAACACACTCTGCTAAGTTGTACAGCTCTGAACATTTTTTCTTAGTTGGAACATTCCTGAAACTGCAAAGACTCCTGGCTTCTGGCTGCCCTGTGGCCGTTCAGGTGAACAATTCCTTCCTACTTAGGTTGGATCTTTTCACTGGAGAGGAGGGTCAGCAAGTGCTTGGTGCACACGTTGGTCTTACTTGAAGCTGTGAGGTCTGAACAGCTAAAGACGACTGTTTAGGAAGCCCAGGGATGAAAACTTTCCTTCTTTGTCCCCTCTCCCAGGAAAAGTTGACTCAAATTAACATTGTTACCATTTAAGGAGGGTTTTTTTAAGAAGTGATAGGACTGGTAGGGAAGAAAAAAAAAAAAAGAATGACTTTACAAACAGAAACTTTACAGAATAAAACTAGTCTAAAGTTTCAACAAAACAGCAGGCCGGATCAGGACTGCTGCCTTGAGTCCAGGCCCAACTGACCCTGCACTCTGCCGGCCCCCTTCAGCCCAGCAGATCTCAGGGGGCTGCAAGGCATAGCCTGCAGCCAGAGGGGCAGGCGGGGCAGAAGACAGGGAAAGAAGGACACAGCCTGCCCTGCCCAGCAGAAGGGTCCTTGTCTGTGCACACTGTATAGATAAGAGACTTTGTCTCTGACAGCTCCCGTGCAGAGGAAGGCTAAGGGGAAAGTGGTCATGCAAAAGGGAACTATCCCAGACGCAAACACAGCAGGTGGAGAAGACGAAGGACATGGGAAGGGCGGGACTGTCACTCAGCCGCCCGGACGCTGACGCACAGAGCAGTAGTTGTGAAGTCCCAGAGGTTTCAGATCCAAGTGATGCTCGTGTACAATCACCACAGCAGGAAGACGAGGGTGTGGCAACACACTCGTGGCCCAGCCCAGAGGGCTTGTGCTCTCGGCCTGTGAGACACTCCTGGGACTCATGCAGGGCGCAGGAAGCCTCGAAGATGCCTCACTGTCCAGGGCCCAGTGAGCTCCAACGCTGCCCAGCCGTCCGCCTTCGTGCAGCCTTCATCAGAGCCCACGGCGGGCTGCGCACAGAGGTGAAAGCTCCCGACCCTCAGCCAGCATGAGAGCGGGGCCTCCCAGCGCTGCTAGGGCAGAGCCAGTTCTGCAGGGATGGGCGTGTTGGCCGGTGCCTGCTGACCCACAATCTTCCCGGCACAACAGTGCGCAGATGCTCACTAAATCCATGCCGTATGGCACCGCTCACCCGCGATGGGGCACGGAGGTTGCCGTGGCCCCACTAGAGCACCGTCGTGCCTCTCGTCTGTGTACGTGCTCGTGATGCCCACAGGACAACGATGTCCCTAGCAGCGCATGCCTCAGAAGGCACCTCAGCATGGAGCAGCTCATCCCTGTGCTAGAAGGCTCACAGGTGCCTCTGCTGGAAGCCACCAGTGCCCACTAACCATAGGCAGCGTGGGCGAGGCAGGGTCACCCTCATGGGGCTCCCCATGAGCCCAAGAGCCAGACACAGGGGGTGTGTCCTGTGTGAACCCCTTTTAGGAAGGCTCCAAAGGAGGCCAGTGACACCTGTTACCCCAGACGGGGTGCTGGCTAGGGGAGCCCAGGGCCTGCTAGGCCTGGGCAGGTGGGAGCAGGTACTGGTCTGGATGCCGTTTTCAGGGGGCTGCTTGCTTCTTGGATTGCAGCACACCCTCCACCTGACCCTCCTGCATCTCCAGTGGGCTTTGTGAGAGGGTTTCTGGTATGGTCAGCAGCCAGCTCATCGGGCAACAAAGGAGGGAGAGGTGGAGAAGCCAGAGCAGGGCTCACACCCTCGCGGGATGGAGGCTGTGTGGCCAGGAACTGCCGCCTGCCTGCTGGTATGGGTTCTTCTGAATGAACCCTTTCATCCTAATCGGAGTAGACTTTGCAGGCACCACTGTCTTCTGTCCTGACGAAACACTTCCTTGGAACTCAGCAATTCCTCCCAGTGAAACCCAAGTGGAATCAACTTGGTGTTCCTGTTTTCAAGTAAAACGTTATTCCATGCTGCTGTTCAACCTATCTCCAGCCCTCTGTCTCTGGAATAAGAGGTAGTCTCGAGGCAGTCATTCCTTGTGGCTGGGCTGGGTGAAAGCAACTCTAGACCCTTGGTGTCTTTCCCCACGTCGCTCTGGTGATTAAATGAGAAGCCTTTCTCGTGGCAAGGAAGCTGCTCTTCTGCGCTCTGGCTTGGCCTCCCTAGATGGGCCAGCTGGGGCAATTGCTTTACCTCTCTGAGCCTTGGTCTTCATACCTGGAAGGTACAGCTGGCAATGTCACCAAATCCCCAGGGTGTTCCTGAGGATTAAATTAAATTAGCTAATGCAGCAGAACAAGGAAGGCTGCAGGCATAAATAAGAAATAAAACAGCAAGAAGACCAGCTCTGACCCTCTGGGAGATCAGGCTGGTAGGAATGGCAGTCTCCTATCTGCGCAGGTGGGTGGCTTGCACTGGTCAGGCAGCTTTGAGCCCCATTTGCTCTGACCTCTGGGACAAGAGACATCAGAGCTACAGCCAACATGGGGGGAGGGTCAGGAGGGAGTCCCTGTAGGGAGTCCCCAAGAAGCTGGGTCCTGGTGTCCAGAGAGCACAACAGCCCTTCCTGTTGACCTGCAGGCCCCTCTGGGAGCCACAGCAGGGCTGCTTCAAGAGAATGACACCTCCCCCGGGCCATGCTGGGTGCCCCTTCCTTCTCCCCTCCCACTCTTCCCAAACAGGCAGCTGGCTATGGAAACTCTGCTTCCTGCTTTCCGGAGGAGCGTGACTCAGTTCTGCAGCTGCCTTCCAGAGCAGCCTGCCTCCCCCACTGGGCCAGGGGCTCCCCCTAGCAGTTCCATCTGGGGCTACAAGGCTCAGAGTCACTGCCAGGGCCTAGGCCTGGAGAAGAACCCAGTGTCAGGACCTCATTTCCTACTCTACACAGGGCCACACAGGGACAGCGTAGTTGGGTAGAGTGGTGACACAGATGTGACCATCTAGCCTAGGGTGGCATCTGACCTCAAGAGTGTGGAATGACAGGGACAGGAGTTGGGAAAGAGGCCCATGAGGAAGGCAGAAAAACAACTGTCTCCAGAGGCTGAGGCTGCTATATAGACAGCTTCATGAGCTGCCAGGATGTCCCTGTGCCAAGGGGGCACTAGATAGCGACACTCAAAGGTCTCCTGCCACCTAGGGGGGCCCAAAGCTGGGCCCAAGGCCTGGTATCTATCCAGGTCCCCAGCTGATGCCTCTGCCAAGTTCCCAGCTCCTTCCAAATCCCCTGGCAGCTTCAGCTCCTATGTCTATCGGTTGAAGATGGTGGGGTGCCCCTGCCCAGAACTAGGGTGTCTTGGGGGTCAGGAGAGGGGCAGGATGCTCCAAGGTGGAGCCCAAGCCAGAGAGACACAGGCGGGCTCCTGCCCCGGCCCTGCATGAGCCTCAGTTTCCTGTGCCTGATTCCCCTACCCACTGTCCATGAAGAGCAAACTCTACTGCTGGCCAGCATTACAGATGGCAGAAGGAGCCAGGCCCACCAGATGCCCCAGGGCATGCAGACTCTGGGGCTGTGTGCTAAATCCCCATGAGCAGATTGGCTCTGCCCTCTCTGCCCAGGGCACTGGATGCTCCATGCTCAGTTAGATGCACGCTCAGCTCCTGCCCGCACCAGGATGAGACGGTTGCAAAACCAAACCACAGCTGCCTAGTGCCAAGCACAGCCCCAGGTCTTGAGCTTAAAGTGGAGCCTGTGGGTCTCCCTGGAGATCCCACTGCTCTGGGCCATTCTGCCTTTGGGGAGGGCACAGCTGGCTCTTCCCCGGCATGCTGTCCACAGCCACTCCCAGTCACATCTTTTTTTTTTTTTTTTTTTTTTTGTCTTTTTGAGACAGGGTCTCACTATGCAGTTCAGGCTGGCCTTAAGCTCACTTTGTAGCTCAGGCTGGTCTGGAACTCACAACAATCCTCCTGCTTCAGCCTCCCGAGTGCTGGGATTACAGGCCTGCGCCACCATGCCCGGCTCCCGGTCACATCTAACCCCTGACCAGCCCCAACCACTTTGCCAACCAGGGCCCCTTGTATGTCCCCTGTTCTTGGGATGGAAACCCACCCCCATCCTCACTGACCCTTGACCCTATCGGGGGTGGCCCTGTACCCACCCCTGGACTCCAGCCTGGTCCTGAGTTCACCGCTGGTGCCTGGTCACTTTCATTGCCAGCAGCTGGGCACTGCTGGATGGCTTCACATGCATCACCCATCAGGATGCCAAGCAGAAGGTCTCCCGCCCTGAGGTTGTCATGGCAGGGACAGCGTGTGGGTCACTGGGTGTCCCTGTCCCCAGGACTATTCTGGTTGTGGAGGATCTTGCCCAGCTCAGGCTGAGGCCTGTGCCAGGTACTACCAGCCATAGGGTGGTGGATGCCAGCACTGATCAGATTGTGCCTTCTTTTTTTTTTTTTTTTGTCTTTTTGAGACAGGGTCTCACTATGCAGCTCAGGCTGGCCTTAAGCTCACTTTGTAGCTCAGGCTGGTCTCGAACTCACAGCAATCCTCCTGCCTCAGCCTCCCTAGTGCTGGGATTACAGGCCTGCGCCACCACGCCAGGCTTCAGACCGTGCCTTCTGAGCCTGCACGCCCACCCTGAACCTCAGGCCACACCCCTGGGCTCTGAACACTTACCCCTGGGAGGCGGGCGATGACTCAGCCGTGAGTCAGTGGCTCCCGGAAGAGGGGGTTGCTATCCCTGTGCCAGCACAAGGAGCCCCAAGGCCCAGTCCTGTAAGTGCAGGGCAGTGGAGACCCTGCATGGAGCCTATGCTGCCACCTCATGGCCCAGACGCCGGGGCCCTGGGGCTTCACAGGAGAGCTCAGCAGAGAACGTACACACACGCATGCCAAAACCCAGGGTCCGGAGTCGCGGTGCCACCCAACACCAGCCTGGAGAACAACGGAGGGTGAGGCACGTCCCAGCCCAGAGTCCTGTCTTGGCTCCCTGTGCCCGCGAGAGCCTTCGAGCCCCCACACCTTGAGCAGAAATGCTGGCAGCCAAGGTAGCCCAGCTCCCCGCTGACTCACCTCCAGCTAGAACCGGGCCTCGTCTGCTGCTGGGCTGGGGACGAGAGCCCAGTCCCAAAGGGCTCACTACGGAGGGTTCCCAGCACCACCCACAGGTCGAGTCCCAGCTGCCCAAAGCACAGCAGCTCCAACGTTCAGTGCACTTTGCAAACATAGCTAGGGAAGCAGGGTGTGGCAGATGGAAGGAAGGAGACTCTGGCTTGGGGCCGCACGGCAGGGCCGCGTACTGGGCCCGGGCCCACTATCTGTCTGTGCAGAAGATGGGGACCTTCCTCCCCTTCTCAGGAAGTCCCAGGAGAGCCAAGGTGCAAAAGGGCTCATCCACAGGGCAGAGAAGCCCCAGGATGGCTGAGGGTAGCGTGGAGGCCTGGCCACTGCATCACCTGGGCAGAGCTGAGATAGAGATGGGAGGGCCAAGGAGGAGGCAGGGCCCCAGGAGGCATACGGAATGGCATTCAGGTAGAGAAAAAAGCAGATCAAGCTGTGTGTGGTGGTACACACCAGTAACCCCAAGAAGATGAGGCAGGAGGTTCCCACAAGTTCAAGGCCCAGCCTGCAGGGAAACCCCTCTCAAAGGCCAAAATAGTACGTAGACCAGAACTCAGTGAGGTCCCATCAAATTGGGAAGCAGCCCAGGAGAGGGGCCAAATCTTATCTAGCCAAGATCTAACTGCAAAGCCTTAGATTGCTTAAGAACAGTGCGTTTCTTAATTTAATCAGAAGGTGTGACCGCTGGGCGTGGTGGCTCATGCCTGTAATCCCAGCACTCGGGAGGCTGAGGCAGGAGGATTGTTGTGAGTTCGAGACCAGCCTGAGCTACAAAGTGAGCTCAAGGCCAGCCTGAACTGCACAATGAGACCCTGTCTCAAAAAAAACAAACAAACAAACAAACAAAAAAGAAGGTGTGAATTGTGCAACCAGCCCTGGCTGAGGAGGTGGGGTGGGAGGGCAGCCCAGGAGAACAGTAGCCTCTCCTGGGACCTGACTTCCTCCCAGGCTGAGGCAGCGTCACAGACAGATGGGAAGTCAGGCAGCCCTGGGGTTCACTCCTCCAGCTGAACCTGGAATCATCTGCAGGAAGGTGCCACACGCCTGGCTGAAGTGGGGCGGCACGCAGGGCCAGGCTGAGGGCACTGGCTCCCCCAGCATTTTTTTTTTGTTTGTTTTGTTTTTTGTTTTTTTTTTTGTCTTTTTGAGACAGGGTCTCGCTATGCAGTTCAGGCTGGCTTTAAGCTCACTTTGTAGCTCAGGCTGGTCTCGAACTCACAACAATCCTCCTGCCTCAGCCTCCCGAGTGCTGGGATTACAGGCATGCGCCACCACGCCCGGCTCCCCCAGCATTTTAAGCCCAGCTGGCCAGGCAAAAAGGGTGCAAGTTGCCTTGGGGCCCCTCTCAGCTGCTGCAAGTGGCCACATCACAGATGATTTGTGATCTGGGGGGAAAAGGAATGAAATGGTGCGGCCACTTCTGTAAGTGCTGCTACATTCCTAAGAGAATTCCTACAGCCTACTCGAAGGCTTGAGCTATTAAATCCGCTGCTTAAAGGTGCTGATGAGCAAAGCTCATAGCCCCATTCATAGGTGCATTTAGAGATGAAAGAGTGCTCCTCCACAGTGCCTGTCGATGAGTAAAGCAGCACACCTGGCAAAATAAACCAGATCTAGATGTGGCCCCAAATGTGCTGATTTAATAAGCTGAGTATAATGTTGGGCACTCAAAGAGTGGCAAGTCCTCAAGGACACAATGACCTTGGGTGGCACGGAGCACCCCTAGGAGGCCACAGGAACTGGGGCATTTCCTGACCCCCTGGTGGGCCACTGATGACCCCGCATGGGGATCCAGAAGCAACACACTCCCTGTGCACACTGCCTGCTCACGGGCATGGCAAGGGGACCGTCCTGAGGGGCCCGCAGCCCCAGGGCCCACCATGGCATGGGAAGGGGTTCACTTGGGGAGATGCTAGAGAGCTGTTATCAGGAGGTTGGAGCAGAGTGAGGACTGCAAAGGCTGGGTCTACAGGGTCAAGTCGGTCAGTGGACAGCAGTGAGCAGACTCCGTAGTGATCGTGGCTAGCTCCTCCCTGGCTTGGAGTCGAGCCTCAGCCATAGTTACAAAACATCGTCCAGGGCTAAAATCCCCAGCAAGGAAGCCAAGGCCCAGCCTTCTCTGGGAGAGTGTAGGCAGGGTCCAGGGCCAAGCCTAACTCCCCTTTTCACTGCACAGCCTTCCACTGCCCTGTTCGGCTAAGTCTATAGCTTCCAGGATAGGCCAGAGCAAATGGACAGGGCCACCCTCTTTTGTATGGATACAGGGGCTTGAGCCCCTGCCTGTACCCGAGGTCTTGCAGGCCCGAGGGTCGCACCTTGCAGCCCAGGTCCCTCCACCTTCCCACACTTGGGCTGCAGCCCCGGCAGCTTCCTGTTTCCTTAGGTGCAGAGCCTCCTTGAGCAAAAGAGGATGCAGCCCAGCATAAAAGAGCTCAGCAAGAGCAGCTTCGCCCCCATCACCCAAGCACTCACACAGAATCAAGGAAGATAGCTTGTCTGGGAGCAGCGGTAGCCAAGCTCACTGGACGTCAGCCAAGAGCCCACACTGTGCCTCGAGTGTGGTCCCAGTGTCCTGCAGGGCCACTACCTGCTAGATCCAATCTGCCTGCAGCTCAGGTGCCAGACAGAGCTCCTGACCTCTCTGCACCTCCTCAGAGGGTAGGTAGACGTAGATGCCATGAGCTGCAGTGGAGAAGACAGCCAAGGTACCAGTGGGTCCACACATGGCCCAGGCCAGGCCCAGAGCCCAGCTGCGACAGGGTTAGTGCTAGGAAAAGCCACATCAGAGGAGAATGGATGCCCGTGTTTGGCAGGGACCCTCCCAAGAGTAGAGGTCAGTGCCCCTCCAGAGCCATGCCCAGGTGTGGCACAGGCTCAGAACCATTAGCAATGGAAAAGCCACCTGGGCTGTGACGCGTTCAGGATGGCATACTTCACAGTCACAACACGAAGCACAGGGCCCCCCGGACTCTGCGCAAAGCAGCAGCAGCCAGGCACTGACAGGACCTTGCACCCCAGAGCCAGCAACAGGGACCAGTGGTTCAGGGCGACCAGAAGCCACCTCTAGAGAAGCACAGAGAGGGGCACCAGGCACTTCTTAGGCCTGGATGTGTGCACTGGACCACGGCGGTGGTGCCGACACGCCAGAGGCACAAACCCAGCAGGGCACGGAGCACACGCTCAGTCCCAGCCTCCACCTTGTATTCGTGGCGGCTACAGACCAGAAAGGTGCTGAGCCACGGCTCCTGCGGGAGATGAGCCAGGCTCCGGGAGCTTTGGTGAGGGCATTCTCAGGATCCGACCAATGTGGGTTTCTGGTTTTGGGCGCCTTGCTTAATATGTGTCATTGTTGTCATTGAGTGTTGGGTAGCAGCACTGCACGCTCGCTGATCAAGCCTGTTTTATCCGTGAGTCACAGCTCCAGCATGGCCTTCCTTTGATCAGGAATCGAGGCAGCACCTCAGCACTGTGCCAGGACCACTTTCAAAACAGATCACAAGGCTGACTTTGGACATTTCTGTAAGCCCAGCTCTCCAGGAAGCTGAGGCAGAAGCACTGCAGGCTCTGGACCAACCCTGGGGAATTTAGCCAGGCCCTGTCTAAAACCAGCCTGGGGAATTTAGCCAGGCCCTGTCTAAAACAGCTTTAAAAGGGCTGGGGTGTGGCTTCAGGAGAGCCCTAGGCTTGAGGAATCTCAACCTAGCAAAAAAAGGAGCCCTGGGGCACTCAGCTCTCAGCTAGGACCACGGTCTACAGGATGGGAGCTGCCACCCGGAGAGGACGGCTCACACTCACCTCCCCGAGCATTGCATGTGAGGACTCAAGCTTTTTTGCAGCTCTGGCCTGTCCTAGAATGACCGTGAAAGTGCCTCAAGTATTGACCAGGGCCACAGATAAATTGCACTGAGCAGGCAAATTCACAAACACAGAGTCTGCAGGCTTTACTCTGTGTGCCTGCAACAAAGACCAGAGGGCAAAGGCTCCTGCCAGGCCCAGACCCTGACCATAAGACCCACATCTGTCCCTTCTAAGAAAAGCTGCTGGCCAAGCTCCATCCCCCATTAAGTATGACATTTACCTCCTGCAATCAGGCTTAAACAGTGGCACTCAGCAGCTTCTAGGCACAAATAGAGAAGAGGGGGAGAGAGGATTGTGTCTGGGCCACTCTAATGCCAACTCTCCAGCCAAGTGTGGGGTACACCTGTTGTCCCAGCTGTTCTGAGAGCTGCCCTGGTGAGGCACAAAAGCCTTTTGGCCCAGTTGCAGAGCAGAGGCAGAGGCCAAGAGCCTGTGCTGCCTTTTCACCAGGCCCAACTGTCCAGCAGTAGCAAGACAAGTCCTACCCTTCTCAGAAAGCCTGCCTGAGATGTCAAGGCTGGACAGTGGGTGGATGGGCACCAGGGAAGATGGGTGGGAGGACAGATGGATGGGTAGATAGTGGAAGGGTGGGTAGGTGACAATGTGGGTAGACAAGGGCATAAATAGGTGGAGGGGTGGGGGAGGGCACGTGAGGGGGTGGGTGACAGGTGAGGGGTGGGTGTGTGGAACAGTGGGTAGGTGACAGGGTGGGCAGACATGTTTTCAGTGACTTCTCTCTGTGACAGCATCAAGGTCATTTCAGGGCACCCCAGTAAGAGAGGGACTGAAAAGCATTTCAAAAGAAAACTGTCAGAGAGTGTTCTGAGTGCTGGGATGACAAAGGAGATGAAGCCCAGCCAGCTGGCAGCTTGGAGCCCTGGTGGCCCTGTGGCCCCTCTGCCTGCAGGTAGCTGCCTGCTGGCCTCAGGGTCGTCCTGGCTCTGCACATATCCACCAGCAGGCTGGGAGATTCTCCCTGGCAGCTCCCACGCCTGCCTGCATGTTCCCAGCAGAGCTTGAGCTGGCAGTGCCCCAAGCCCACGCCCCCTCATCACAGTCCCAGCTTCTGCTCCCCACCCAGCCAGAGGCGGTGCTGAGCTCGCCACAGGCCTTCAGCTGCAAGGCTGCCCTCGTGGTGCTCGGACATGTCCACATGGGGGCCTGGCTAGGCAGGACAGGGTCTGCTGGTGCTGGCCACCCACAGCACCTGTACATCCTGGGCCGCCTGCTGTGTACAGCCCTGGGGATGGGGCCTTGTGTGACTCAGAAAGCCAGTGGTTTAGGCCGGAGAGCTAAAAACAGGTTCTACTGTGCTGAACACGTAATGCCCAAGCCCAGACCCCAGGGAAAGGCCCCTCCAGGGCTAGCGTCCCAACACACAAAGAGCCAGACTTTGGACCTCTGGTGCCAGGCATCCACTCTATTTACAAAAGGCACAGATGCCGTCACCCCTGAGTCACCTGCCTGGCCTCCCTGGGACCCCTCCAGTGTCCCCGGCTGACCACATCTCCTGATTCCCATCACCTGCCCCAGCCTCCAGGGATGGGTACAGGGAAGGCAGGCGCCGGGCTAGGTACTCAGGGCTCCCCACCCACCACCTGGGTCCTTGCACCTGAGTGTTAATCTCCTGGATAGGCAGCCCAGGACCTTTCTCCGTCCCTGCCAGGCCCTGCTGTGTGGGCCCAGCATGGGTCGATGAGAGTAGAGAGCAAAGGCACCCACAGCCACACCACGCTGCTTCCCAGGTGCGCCCTGGTCCAGCCAGGCTGAAGAGCACATTCCTCCCTCTGGACCAACTCCCCCCATGACCAAGCCTTGAAGCCAGGTGCCAGCTCAGGACAAGTGAGTCAACCTTCCCTCAGGAGGTGCCAGGGCCAGGTCACTCTGGAGTCCCCAAGACACCTGTAAGCCCAAATCCAGTTCCAAGGAGGGCAGGAAGGTTCAGGGCAGGGGATGTGGTCTGGGCCAGGAGCCAGCCTGAAATGGCAGGAAGCCTCCCAGGCGGAGGCTTGTCCATCAGGAGGGGCGCACACCCAGAACAGCCAGTGCCTACAGGCCTGGAGGGCTTCCAGGAGTGGGTCCGCCCCACCCTGCAGGCTCTTAGGCACACCGGCCCTCCAGCCTTCCTTTGGCACAGGGAGGAAGATTACGAGGCAGGGGAGTAGGAACAGAGAGTGGGCTGAACATCAGAGACCCGGAGCGCTGGTCCGGAGCCCTCCCTGGCCTGGGCAGCAAGGCTCTCAGAGGTCAAAGCAAGCGCAGACCCTTCTCCCTGGGTTCACACGCTCCTCACACGACTGGGGAAGATAAGCAGGCTCAGGAGCAGGGACATGTGTGAGCTTGAGCGGGGATCCCAGGGGAGTACAGAGGGAGAGGGAGGCAAATCCCACCCACCGCCTCAGCGGGAGACCCACCCAGGACGTGCTGGAGGAAGCCGCAGGGCCAGGAGCCACCACAGCATCCTGCATCCGCCCTCTGGGATGCCAGGGGCGGCCACTTCAGGGATCCCTCCCCGCCCCTCGGGCACCGCCCCTCACGTGGCCTACGGTGGGCGGGGCGGCGCCTCCCTTTCCTCCCCGCCCCGGCGGAGCGCGCGATCCTAGGTTGCACCCAGCGAGCGCCATCCCGCCCCGCGAACTCTATTGCCTGCCTGGGACCCGCACAGCCCGCGCCGCCCACCGGTGAGTCCGAGGCTCCAGGCGCCCCTGAAGTCGGGGGTAAACTGAGTCCAGAGGCAGCGAGGGAGCGCGTGGGTCTGGGGACCGAGCTGTGATACCTGCGGGGGCGCCCCGGGTGCCCGCAAGCGGCCGCTTCCGGCGGGAGACTCGACTCCCGGAGGGACTCGAGAGCTGGGGCAGGGTGGAGCCAGGGTCCGCCGCCCGCGGCCACCACATCCTGAGGGTGAATCAGCCGCAGTTCAGAAATAAACTTCTCGGTCCGCTGTCCGCCCGCTGGGTGACACGCGAGGTGCCAGCCTGCGCCGTCCCGACTGCTGGTTGCGCGCGCCCACTAGTAGGTGGGTACAGGGTCGGGCACCCCGCTGCAGGTGGAGGAGAGCGAGCCCGGCTTGGCAGAAGGGGGCGAGACTGTGCCTAGCCCTGCCCAGCGAGGGACCCCAGAAAAGACGGGCTGTGTCCCCACCCGCAGCACAGTCTGGATCGCAGCCCCGTGGGTCTGAAGAGCTCAAGGCCGCACAGCGCAGGTCGCAGGTCAGCGCTCTCCGGGCTGGACCCGCGCAGACCTGCTAAAACAGCCCAAACCCGCCTGGGCCAGAGGTCGGCACGCCCAGGCCCCACCAAGCTGTTGGCAAGTTCCGTCCCCACCTGCCCTGCTCCTCCCCTTGCTCTGTCTGGGCCACGGTTTCCTGTCTGCTTCAGGAGTGAGGGGCAGGGATCAGGCTAGCACTTTCTCCCTGCAAGAGGAAGGTGGGGACCCAGAGCAACCCTCCAGAGTCCCCGCCCCCGTGCGGGGTGGTGGAGCCTGGGAGCAATGCTGTGTTTGGTTCCAGGGCTGTCCCCACCCACCAGGGCAGCAGGAACTTTGTTAAAAAAGGAGGCAAATTCCTCCTCAGACCTCAGACCAGGTCTGAGCTGACCACTGCTCCTTCACTCTGTCCTCAGGAACCCCCAAGTCGAGGTGGTCGGAGGTCCCCTGGGCAGACCCAGGGGTCATCTTGGGACATTGATGGGCCCCAGGCCTG
Organism: Ctenomys sociabilis; assembly: GCA_004027165.1. NCBI lineage: Eukaryota > Metazoa > Chordata > Mammalia > Rodentia > Ctenomyidae > Ctenomys > Ctenomys sociabilis. The sequence goes on along the minus strand of PVKA01006137.1, from coordinate 11,005 downwards.
CTGCTGTGGAGGGCTGCACTGGGCCTGCTGGCAGAACTTTAGCCTTCAGTGCTGCTTTGTGGAGCTATCTGCTGGCAGCTGATTGCACGCACCTCCCTTGCAGGGACTAGGGTGGGAAACTCTGTCCTAAATAGACTCCTGCCTTCCATCAAAGTGCTGTTGTTCCCCAGGTGGAAAATTTTGGGCTCAGGGGTGTCACACAAAGCAGACAGGACACCCAGGGACAGCCTGGGTGCTGTGGGCACAAGCCCCCTCGTTCAGAATGCCAGTGTCATAGTGCTGGCTCTGCTGCCTGTCCCTCTGCCTGCTTTGTGCACACAGGAATCTGACGGGTGCATGGGGCAGTGGTGGTGGACACTGTATTGGGGAGTGGAACCCAGGTAGAGCCACACCTGGGGACACGTGACACCAGGAGTGAGAGCAGAGCTGGTGTATGACCTCCTTTTGTGGAGGCCTCCACCTTGCCAGGCTTGCCCACATAAGGAGGGTCCTTGGGCAGCCTGACTCCTCATCCAGCCCCACTGCCCACGCCTCTGTGGTCACAGCTACCCATGCGGAGCCAGGCTGGGCTGGGCTGGCTGGACCTGCTTTCCTGTGGGCTTGTTGCTCAACCTCTTACGACCTCTATTAAAGTGTGATTAAATAAGGAACTGTCAAATGGGGAAACTGAGGCACAGGCAGTTGAGTACAGACTCTATCCCTATTCTAGGATACTCTTGATGCCCTGTGTCCACCTCTGCCGGGGGGTGACCCTGCACTAAAACCTACCCCCCCCATCATACAGACTGGGCACTACTACCCTGAGAGTTGGAGGACTGTGTCCGGGCCTCCCCTGATGAATATGCGTGGTTCCTGTTTCCCGAACAGCCCAGGCAGAAGCCCTGGGCCCCTCTTCATGGTCTGTCCCACCAACACATGGTGTAAATCCCCTTCTGGTAGTGACAAAGCCAAAGCCTGTCAATTCTCTTGAGAATAGAACGAACTCCCGTCCTGCTCACTTCCTCCTCGTGTGGCTTTTCCCAGTGACAGGAAGCGGAACAGGCTATTGCCAGCAGTACTATGCACAGGAGGGGCAGGGTAGGGTGAAAGCCCCTGCAGGGCTGGGGAACCAGACCCTGGGGACTGCACTGCCATGGATCCCCCTTCCATGTGGGGACCCAGCCTGCGCCTGCTACACAATGGCAGGTGGGAGGCCTGGCTCCTGAGGCTGTGGCCTGAGCCAGGCTCACCATGGAGCCAACACTGCTCAGGCAGCTACATGGCCTGCACTGCCAGGAGGCTAGGCTGATCCGGGCCAAGGGGGGCCCTCAATGGCTGGAGGCCCAGGGGAAGGCCAGGGGAGGTAGAGCAGGCCTGACAGGGAAGCCCAGTGTTGAGACAGCCAGGACACAGTGGGCCAGGAGGAGCAGGCAGGTGCCACAGCTGGACACCCGCCTCGGGAGTGGGGACTGACCCGCATCCCTCCCGGGCCCCTGAGGTGTGCCCACTTAGGCAGTGGTTTCTCTGCAGAGCCTGCTGCTGGCCTAGCCCACAGTGCCTGGGCACTGCCCAGCTGTGTGAAGAAGGCTGGCATTCTGTGGCCTCCTCACTGCCTTTGCCTGGCCCAGGTCCTCTCAGGTTGTGGGTGTGGCCTCGGTGTGCAGCCTCCCCCTCCCAGCGTTCCCACATCCCCGGGTCCCTGTTCCTGCTCCGAGTACAGCTCGGCTCTGCCGCCTGCGCCCAGTAGCAGGAGGCAGGCATCTGCTCTCCACAGCGCACAGGGAGAGGGCACTGCCGGTGCCCTGCCTGTCTCTACCTCCCACACCCATGAGGGGTCTAAGAACAAGGTCCTGGTGGCCTTGCAAGTGGGCGCTGGGGGCAGGGCTGCCCTCAGCAGGCGGCAGAGCAAGAACGTGAGGGTGTAGCCTAGGTGCAGACTGCAGGTACTCAGCCTGAGTGGTGGCCCAGATCCTGGCCCTTCCCTGGGGATGGAAGCCAGGGCCAGTCCTTGTGAATTTGCTATGTTGAGACAGAGTCTCTCTGAGTTGCCAACCTAGGACTCAGACTTTCAATACTCCTGCGCTAACCTCTGTATCGCAATGGCAGCCTTGTACCCAGCTTCCTTGACACTTTCTAGCTGAGCAAAGTGAGCCAGAACAGGCTGGCTTTCCCAGAGGCCTGGCACCCTCAGGTCCCAGCCACGGACACCAACAGGCATGTTGTACCCACGCCAAGGACGTCATCACCTGGTTGGCCTGACGGGCTGCTGGTGCTGACTGCCTGGGCCAGGCGGATGCGAGGGGCCTGGGAGACGCCTGCACAGGCCTACTCAGTCCTGGCTGCTAGCCAGGTGGCTGGAGGGTGGACAGGGCAGTCAGGGCCCAGCCCTTTCGTGTAGTTTCCAGACCTAGTGCCTGCCTCTGTTGTCAGCTCCTGTTGACACACAGGGTAGGAGAAGCCGTGGTTGCCCACGGGGCTGCAGCAGCAGGGCTTCTTCCTGCCCAGAATCCCAGCTGTGCACTGCCCAGATCTTGGCAGCTGCAGTGGCTGTGCTGGGGTGCGCGGGCTCCGGCCTTCCCCCACTCTCAATCTGTCTTTGTTCTTTCTGCCCCTGTAAAGGCAGCCTGGAGCTGAGACTCAGGCAAGGGTCAGGGACCTCTGACTAGCAGCAAGTAGGACCTAAGTCCAAACCCACCATTCTGCTGGGCTGGGAGAGGCCTTTCCGGAGCACAGCAGAGGACCAAAGGGACATAGGGTCCTTCTGGAGGGAAGTCTTCAAAGCACCCAGTCTTGCAGACAGAGCCCAGGCCAAGGCACCCAGGATGTCTGTTGAAGCCCCTGCAGGAGTAAGGAAGCTGGGCTGGGCACCAGAAGAGGCCACTGCTCCAGTCACCCTGCCCTGCCAGATCCAAGACCCTCATTACCCTCCATGTCTGCCAGTGGGGCCACCATAGAGGTGCCATGCTCAGAGCATGTCCTTGTCACCCCTGAAACCTCTTTCATCCTGAACTCCACATTGGAACCCCGAGAATGTTAGGGGCCAGGACCTCTCAGAGTCAGCACTGGCCCTGCTCTTCGCAGCAGGGGAGACTGGGCCCTGGGCCTCATGGTGGCAGCAAGTCCCAGGCAGCCTTGCCCTGAATCATCTTACAACAGGTGGAAGCGAAAGCCGGCTTCCTGGTTCAGGGCCACCACCCTTCCTGTCTTCCCTGGGTGGGACCCCGAGACCCCCAGACCTCAGTGTACGGTGCCCAGCAGAGGTGTGCAGGGCAGGGCAGAGCCCACTGCTCGGGCATTGCCTGTTTCCTGCGCCTGTTGGCCCTGGGCAGGTGTCCTAGTGATAGATGTGTAGCCCGCGTGTGGCCGCATTCCACTCGATGCTCCCACTCCCTGGTTTTCACTCTTCAGCCTAACACTGGGAGGGCACTGCCATGCCCAGTCCCCCCAGGCCCTTTGTCCTGGGCAGCAGCTGCAGTGGTGCACAGGGTCCTCCTCGCACGGCAGCAGGTTCAGGTGACCGTGTTGACCTGGGCTGCAGGCGGCAGCTGGGTGTTCCAGGCCCACTCCGCACAGGACCCCTGCCTAGGCAAGCCTGCTGCAGAGGACCCTCTAGGCCAGCTCTGGCCCGTCAGGGGCCTTGCAGCCTGCAGGAGGAAGATAGGGACAGGGGCTGCCCTCAACTCCAGGAGCAATCAGGACTGCATGCAGCTCTGAAGAGCTGAGGACTGCCAAGCAGTGGAAAAATTTAAGTTCTTGTGAGAGCTAAAAATAGCATTGCAGCCCCTGCCTCCCAGTTCCGGAATCCTGCTCCTGTGTTCCTCTACCCATCCCTGGGAGATAGCTCCCTCCCTGCCCGCCCCCGCCCCTGCCTCTCCGGCTCTGGGCCCAGAAGCTCCCGGCTCTTGTCCTGGTGCTGCTCACGCCCTCTGAGCGGCCTCTCCACCCTAAGTGCCTGTGCCCAACTCTGCTCAGAGTCCTGGTCGGGAGGGACAGGACACTTCACACCACCCACCTCCCTGCCCCCAGGAGTCCTGGGTCTCCAGGCCTAGTGCAGAGAGAGCTTCTGCCACTTGGGAGACACTAAGACTGTGGTCCCTCCCACTGCAAAGTATACCTCAGCCCACCTGGGCCTCCCACCCCGCCCTGAGGGTCTGTGTGTGCAGCGGGGGTCAGGCGGTGGTCTGGGAGACCCTTGACCCCCCTTCTCCAGCCCACCGGGTGGGTGACAACTCCCAGCCAGGGTGGCAGCCTCACTGTGTCTGAGTCAGCACAACTGCCTGGGCATGCGGAGTGGAGGATGAACATCGCTATGCAGGCTGGCCAGGCACAGGCCCAAGTCCCTCCCTCTCCAGGGGGCTGAGTGATCACTTGGATCTGGGCTGGCCCCTGGCTGCCCGGCAGAAGGCCCACCTGCAGGAGTCCAGATCTAAGCAGAAAGCCTGGTCCTGTTAGGAGCAGGGGGGTTACCCTGTGCTCAGCAGATAAAGCAGAAGCCGAGAACCCACAGTGACTGCTCCTTCTGGTGGGGTGAGCCCAGGAGCTCAGGCTTTCAGGCCAGGGCTGTACTGTGTGTGGCAGGTAGGATACATCTCCCACTTTCCCCAGCCCAGACTCTGATGGCTTGGGCCTGGGATGTTCTAGGTGAAGCCCGGCAAAGGCAAATTTGTGCCCTAGGCCCTGCCCTGAGGCCACACCCCCAAACGGCAGGCTTGATCTGAGTCCCAACCCCACCCCGTCTCCTTGCACCTGCCAGGCCTTGCTGGGAACCAGACACCCAGCCCCATCCTGTACAGACAGTATTAACGGGCCGAGGCATGGTTCTACGCACCTGTAATCCCAACTCTGGAGGCTCTGTCAGGGGGATTGCTTCGAATTCACGACCAGTCTGGGCTAGAAAGCAAGCTCAAGCCCAGCCTGAACTGTATAGCCAGACCTTGTCTCAAAAAGACAAAAATAAGTAAATAAACAAACAGGCTGCACATTCCAAACGTTCCCTGTGTGCCTGCTAGCTCCTGGTCTCCACACTCAATGTGGAGAACAGGGGCAGTGTACGTGTAGGCCCACAGCTGTTGTTCCCAGGAGTAAGCTTCACCGTGGCTGGCACCGGTGCCATCTGGGGTTTACACTAAGTGCAGTAAACTGGTGCTCAGCCTCCTGTGTCCTGGGGCTGGCGGAGACCTGAGGGCGAGCACAGAGGGGAGAGCTTCCAGGAAGGTTGGGTGCCCTGTGTAGAACGATGAGAGCAGGGCCTCCTGCCGCACCGGGCTTCGTCATCTTCCTGTTGGTCCTAAATTGACACCTGGGACGACAATTATGGAAGCTGCTGATACTGATGAAGTCCCCACAGAAGTACGTGGCTTCTGGATGGTGGCTGGAGGGTGTGGGCCAGTGTGTGTGTCTGCCGGGCTGCCCACTGCCTGGGGAGTCTGCGTCCCCCTGAAGAAGCAGGACATTTCTAGGCTCACGTCCCTGGTCAGGGCCTGGCCCTGTGAGCCTGAGCACGGCTGCTGGCATCATCTGCGCATCCAGCTGAACTTGCCTTCCCAGCTAGACTCCGTCCTTGTAGGCCACAGCCAGCCGAGCTGGCTCCAGGGCACAGAGGTTCAGCCCCTCAGGCAAGCCCATTAGCTGGAGTCTTTAGAGAGCAGTAGTGCTAGGAACTAGGGGTGCACCGGCAGGACGACTAGGCGGTGCCAGATCAGCAAGCACCCTGACCTTCGTATCTGGGGCCTGGGCATGGCAGCTGTGGGTGGCCCTGCTGTATCCAGGTCAAGTCCTTCCATCTGGAGAGCACCAGGCCCCAAGCCAGAGTGGACACTGTGGAGGCTGAGGCCTGACTGGGAGGGTTTGTGCTCTGCCCACTTGGCCTGTGCCAAGTGGGCAGGGACTCTGGCCCGCAGGGCAGAGGCTGGGAGGGGAAGGGAGGGCCTGTGTCAGGCACCTCCCCAGGCAGCCACACAGAGTGGGCGCCCAGCGTCCAGAGGCTGCTCGGTCCTGCTCCTGAGAGTGGAGCAGCTGCTCTCCTTCCCCATGGGGCCTTGGTGACCTGAGGCAGTGCAGAGTCTGCAGCAATGAGAAGCCCGAGGCAGGGCCCAGAATGGGTGGGCAGAGGTGGCCGCAAGGTCCTGCGCGTCTGGGTGAGTGGACATGGAAGGTGGCCGAGGGCCTTGCCTGGGGTGAAATGTGGGGGTCAGGGAGGACTGCAGGCTCCTCACCTTCTGAGGCCTTGCCCAGGGGCCCAGGCTGTGGAGCCAGGGAGGGGATGGAATCCACTAGGCACTCCCAGCACCCACAAGCCTGAGGCCAGGGATACAGCTTTGGAAACTGAGGCTTCAGTGGAGTGACCAGGTTGTGGGTGGTGCCCGAGCTGGGTCCGTGCGCAGGACAGCAGGACGCCCTCTTGCCCGCTTCCCAGCTACGCAGGCAGATGGTGAGGGGCTAGACAGGACCTTATTCTATGCTCTGCACAGGCAAGGACCCTGCAGGACCCTCACCCAAGCAGCAGTGGGCCTGAGGACTCAGGGCTGGCTGAATGGGTTCGTGTCCCCTGCCCCCCTCAGCCACCTGGGTAGCCTTGGGTGGCCCATTGGGATCTTAGCTTCCTGGGTTGGGTAGGGCTTATAGCAAAGCCATGCTGGACATGACTGTAGACTCCAGTGACTCTGGGGTCTGGTCACAGCTCCACTGTCCCCTCATGGGAACATGGGGCATGACATCTGCCCTCTCCAAGTGTCCTCTGTGGCCCACGCATCCACTTGGGCAGAGTGTGGGACGGGGGCCTTCAGATGAGGCTGAGTCCACCCAGCTGCCTGCCAGGGCCACCCTCCCACAGCTTCATGGTGCCATTCTCAGGCCCTAAATAGAAATCACAGCCATACATGGTTGCAGGAGGGCCTGGGATGCCCCTGACCTCTGCATCCCAGGGGACAGTTGTAGCCAGCTAGGCCAAGGCAGGAAGTGTGGGCTGGGGTGCAGTGGTTCAACCTAGGGAAAATCATCTTTTGGGGCCCAATGCCAGCACATCTGTGCCCCTCCATAACTGTGGTCTGGGGAGGCGACCTGCTGCCCCTAGGGTGTGCACTGGGTATTTCCTCACTCAGAGCCCGAGGCTGCCCCATGGCTGGCCCTTGGGCCTACACTCCTCATTCCTGAGTACGTGGGCGCCTGGGACTGTCAGAAGTGCAGCTTCAGCAGCACAGTCGCTCCTGTGTCAGTGGGGTTCTAGCCAGGGTAGCCACCCACTCGGCTTCTGCAAGCCTCCAAGGTGGGGATGCACAGGGAGACACGTTCACCTCTGTCAGTGACAGAGGCCTGTGATGTGCCCATCATGGTCACTGAGGGGGCCTTGCCCTCTGGCCTTCCCAACCTCTCAGCAGGAAGCACTTGGCCAAGCTGAAGCGGAGGACAGTGTCTCTGCCTGCCCTTGGTGGCTGTGCTGAGCCCTGCCTCGGCCATGGGTCCCTGCCGCCGCCCCCCATGCTGACTGCCGCCCCCCCATCCTGCCTGCAGTTTGACAAGATGTCGCTGAAGGAGGGCGCGCAGCGCAAGTGGGCGGCACTGAAGGAGAAGCTGGGGCCCCAGGACTCGGACCCGACGGAGGCCAACCTGGAGAATGCCGAGCCCGAGCTGTGCATCCGGCTGCTGCAGATGCCCTCTGTGGTCAACTACTCGGGGCTGCGCAAGCGGCTGGAGAGCAGCGACGGGGGCTGGATGGTGCAGTTCCTGGAGCAGAGCGGCCTGGACCTGCTGCTCGAGGCCCTCGCGCGGCTGTCGGGTCGTGGGGTGTCACGCATTGCTGACGCCCTGCTGCAGCTAACCTGCGTGAGCTGCGTGCGTGCCGTCCTGAACTCACAGCCGGGCATCGGGTACATCCTCAGCAACCAGGGCTACGTGCGCCAGCTCTCCCTGGGTGAGCACGAGCAAGGGTGGGGCAGGCCCGGAGGCAGGGACCCTGGAGGGGGCGGAGGGTGTCCCTCCACTTGCACCCGGTTGTTTATGTCCTGTGACTCTCCCAGCCCTGCAGAGAATGGGGGGACCCTCAGCCCAATGGCCTGGTGCCCCCTAGACTCCCTGAGTGCCCTTGCTGGCTTTAAGCTCTTTCACTTAGCTGGCCAAGTACAGGTACAGCTTCCATCTCTGTTGGTTTACACCACTTCCTCCAGGAAGTCTCCTGGACCTGACCCCTGGCAAAAGTCCCTTTCTGGGTAGTGGTTTCGTATGTCCTTTGTCCACCCATTGTTCTGTTCCAGGGTGGCAGTCAGACCCCATAGAGGCTCCAGCGCTGGCTGGAGGGCACTGCCAGTGATAGATCAGGGCCATGGGGGTGGCTGGGTGCCTAGAGGCCACCCTCTCTGTCCAACCCTGGGCCCAACTGTTCAGCCTGTCGGTGGGGTCCCATCTGGGCACTCGGCCATGGCTAGACAAGATGAGCCCCAAACTTGCCCAGCCCAGGATGGGGCAGGACTCCAGAGCTCATGGGACGAAGGTGCACTCCTGGTTGTCTGTCCTCACGTGCTTAGCACTGCAGGTGACAACCTGCAGCCAGCGCCAACCCCAGAGGACTAGGTGTCACCTGCTCCCGCCTCCAGGTTCTCCTGGCAGGGATGGCCCGGGGCTGTGGGAGGCAGTGTCCAGCATCAGGAGGCAGCAGGTCAGGCCTCAGTTTCCAGCCATGAAGCAGTGGCCTGCGTGAGCCAGGCTGGCCGGGAGGGTAGTCAGTGGGCCTGCTGATGCCGCCCCCGCAGCCCTGGACACGTCCAACGTGATGGTCAAGAAGCAGGTGTTTGAGCTGCTGGCTGCCCTGTGCATCTATTCACCGGAGGGCCACGCGCTGACGCTGGATGCCTTGCACCACTACAAGGTGAGTCGGCCCGGGCCGGGTGTGGCTGCCGCTGCCTGGGCAGTGCTCACTCTTCTGCTCCACAGACGGTGCGCAGCCAGCAGTACCGCTTCAGTGTTCTCATGAGTGAGCTGTCCGACAGCGACAGCGTGCCCTACGTCGTCACTCTGCTTAGTGTGATCAATGCCATCATCCTGGGCCCCGAGGACCTCCGGATCCGCACCCAGCTGCGGTGCGAGTTCATTGGTAAAAAGCCCACTTGCCAGCCCCTTGCCTCCCCTGTTCCTACTCTGTCCCCAAAGAAGGCACTGTCACAGGCCCCAGGGCTTCCTGCCACTTCCTGCGTAGTGACTCGGGTCTTGGAACTCCTGGGTATCAGCCTTTGGGCTCCAGTCCAAGGCTGACTGAGCGATGGGGGAGGCAGTGGCCGGTGGACAGGCACTGTGGGCGTCTACACTGGCCCCTCTGGCCCTCATGTCCCGCGAGTGGGTGCTGTGTGGGGGAAGTGACCCAGAAGGGGAAGTGAAGGGGAAGCCGGCTGCCGCTGTCGGGGTGTCCAGCAGCAGCCTCCAGGCCCCCTGACCCAGTGTCCCTCCCCAGGACTACAGCTGCTAGACATTCTGACCCGGCTCAGGTGAGTCCCACTGTCACTGCCCCCAAGGTCCTTCCCATCCAGGCCCCTACTGTGGTGTCCCAGCCGCCTGGCCAGGGACCAAGATGGCTTCTGGAACTGCCCTGGGGCCCTCTCAGGTGGTGAGCAGGACACCCAGCTAAGGCTGGCAGCAGGCACGCGACGGCGTTTGCGTGAGCACATGCTTGGTACAGCGTGGGGCACACGTGCAGAAGTCTGTCTCACTACTGCAACCAAGAGAAACGTGTCCTAATGGGCAGGGGCTCAGCTAGCACCACCTCGGGTATCAGTGCCAGGAGGGCTGCCAAGGTGGGGTGCCAAGGGCTCTGCCCACAGGGCAGGTAAAACCTGTGATGCCCTCGGCCCTGGCCAGGCCCTGCCACTGCAGCTGTGAGGACTGGCCCTAGGGGCGGGTTTGATCTTCTTTCCCCCTGAGGCTATGTAGACACACCAGGGACCCTGGCAGCACACGAGGCTCAGACCTATGGGCCTCACTCTCCGGCTGCACCCGGAGCCTTGGGTCAGCAGCAGGCCTCTGTGCCTAGGGACCTGGAGGACGCTGACCTGCTGATCCAGCTGGAGGCCTTTGAGGAGGCCAAGGCGGAGGATGAGGAGGAGCTGCTGCACGTGTGTGATGGCGTCAACATGAACAGCCACCAGGAGGTCTTCGCCTCACTTTTCCACAAGGTGGGCCTGGGCAGGGTGGGAGAAGGCCCTGGGGACAGAGACCTTCTGTGTCCCCAGCAGTGGCAGAGCAGCGGTCATGCTGCAGGCAGATGGCAGCTGTGCTGTCCTGAGCCCAGGAGCCCTCAGTTGTTTGCCTGCATCATCCAGCAACATCTGGAAACAACTTCCTTTGTCACCACTAGGCAGAGCGTGCTCCTAGCAGGAGTCTCTGGTGTCACCAGGATTGCAGAGGGGTGTGGGGGCAGGTGCCTGGGCAGAGGGTGCAGCGTGCCGACCTGGCCCTGGTCCCTCCTGCTCAGGTGAGCTGCTCCCCAGCGTCGGCCCAGTTACTGACTGTGCTGCAGGGCCTTTTGCACCTGGAGCCCTCCGGCCGCGCCGGCCAGCTGCTCTGGGAGGCCCTGGAGAGCCTGGTGAGCCGGGCTGTGCTGCTGGCTAGCGATGGTGAGTGGCAGGGTGCACAGAGGGCGCAGCCTGCTGGGACACACAGGGCCTCGGGCCCCGCAGGGAGGCCAGCTGTGCCAGCCACCCCTGCCCTACGCCTTCTGCCCTTCCCCTGTTCCGGCCTCTTCCTTGACCGGAGCATCCCTTGACATGTTGTAGCCCAAGAGTGCACCCTGGAGGAGGTGGTTGAGCGGCTGCTGGCTGGCAAAGGGCGCCCCCGTCGGAGCCCCCTGGACCACGCCCACAAAAGTGTCCAGGCTGACCTCGATCAGAGCCAGAGGGACAAGCCCCCCCAAAGCATTACTGCCCCTGGGACTGGCATGGATGTCCCACAGCAAGCAATGGCTCCTGCCTGCCAGCAGATGGCCAGCACCCAGAGCTCCAGCATGACAGCTGCACAGAAGGCACCCAGCCCACCCCCACCCCCA